>JADBJO010004220.1:192500-207739 GCA_016801955.1 Conus betulinus | reverse complement strand
AAGTCGATAGAGACCAACACTGAGCTGAACCGTAACATAAACAATGGAGACTGCCCGCCAGGAGTCTGAAATAATGTTAGTATTTATCCCCCTTCCTCTCTCTCTCTCTCTCTCTCTCTCTCTCTCCTCTCTCTCTCTCTCTCTCTCTCTCTCTCTCTCCATCCGCGTCCCACACCTCACCACCACCCTTCCTTCTCTTTCATCCTCGGAGAAATCACAGGATATTGATTGTAAAGGTCAAAGGTCGAGGGACTGCAGATGAGAGGTTTGCAAAGAAAATGACAATGGTTGAATGTGGCCGCCGGAAAAAAAAAAGGACAGCTACAGAAGAAGAGAAGGCAAGGTCCGTTTGGACGCTGAGTACTTCAAGGGAGGAGGGACAAAGAGCAAACAGGGTGGGGCAGGTCGGGAATGGTCACAATTTTTTTGTGCTAAGTGATTTTCATCGTTGTCGCTCTAATGGAGCTTCCAGTGGTCTTGTCTCGATAGAATCCATAACGTCATTGTCCTGGTTGTATTGTCACATTTTCGTTCTAAGTGAATTCTTAGTGTTAGTGTTCAGAATGAATTATCAGCCATTCAGTCATGAAAAAAAATCGAAGAGCATCACCATTGTTCTTGTCTCAAGTTAATTGCTGGTAATCTTGCTGTAATTGATGAATCACGAATGCCATGTCTTAAGTTAATTGCTAATAATCTTGCCGTAATTGAATTACGTATGTCATGTCTTAAGTTAATTGCTGGTGATCTTGCCGTAATTGAATTACGTATGTCTTAAGTTTATTGCTGGTAATCTTTGCCTTAATTGAATTACGTATGCCATGACAAGTTAATTGCTGGTAATTGCGAGTGATCTTGCCTTAACCGAATTAGAAATGTTTAGTCTTAAGTTAATTGCTGGTAAACTTGTCTTCCTCGAATTATAAGTGTCTTGTGCTTTATCAGTGTTCTTTTCCTAAATAAATCATTAGAATAACTCCCCAAAGTGAATTACTTGAGTTTTTGTCCAGAGTGAGTCACTAGAATTTTTGTCCTATATGAATTACTACAGCTCTTGTTCTAAGTGAATTACAAGAGTTCTCTTCTTATATGAATTATTCAAGTCCTTGTCTTAAGTGACTTACCTTCATGTCCTAAGTGACCTACCAGAGTTCTTGTCCTAAGTGACTTACCAGAGTTCTTATCTTCAGCGTAATTATCAGAGTTCTTGTCCTGAGGGAAATTATCAGTCTTGTCCTGAGTGAATTACTAGTTTCCTCGTCCAAAGCGACCTGTTAGTGTTCTTGTCATAATTTTCAGTATTCTCTTGTTCTAAATCAAATATCAGTGTTCTCTTGTCTTAAATTAAAAATCAGTGTTCTCTGGCCCTAAATGAAATATCATTGTTGTCTAGCTTATCCTAAATGAAATATCAGTGTTCTCTAGCTTATCCTAAATGAAATATCAGTGTTCTCTTGCCCAAAATGAAATATCAGTGTTCTCTTGCCCTAAATGAAATATCAGTGTTCTCTTGTCCTAAATGAAATATCGGTGTTCTCTTTCCCTATATGGAACATCAGTGTTCTCTAGCTTGTTCTAAATGAAATGTCAGTGTTCTCTTTCCATAAATGAAATATCAGTGTTCTCTGATCCTAAATGAAATATCAGTGTTCTCTTTCCCTAAGTGAAACATCAGTGTTCTCTAGCTTGTCCTGAATTAAATATCAGTGTTCTCTTGTCCTAAATGAAATATCAGTGTTCTCTTGACCTTAACCAAATATCATTGTTCTCTTGTCCTAAATGAAATATCGGTGTTCTCTGGCTTGTCCTAAATCAAATATCAGTGTTCTCTTGACCTAAACGAAATATCAGTGTTCTCTTGTCCTAAATGAAATATCAGTGGTCTCTTTCCCTAAATTCGAAAACTTTCTGGCTGATCGACAGTTCCAGGTGCGTGTTGGCACCACACTCTCGGACATCCATGGGCAGGAGTTGGGTGTACCTCAGGGGAGCATCCTTTCTCCTGCCCTTTTCAGCATTAAAATCAACGACATTGTGAAATTGGTAAGCCAGGGCTCTGAGTCCTCCTTGTTCGTTGACGACTTCGTGCTGTACGCAGTTTGAGCTTCTTATGCCAGCGTACAGCGTCGACTCCAACTTTGTGTCAACTCAGCCATATTAAAAACCTCAAAACTTCTTGCCAGAAAGCTCTGAATATTCTACGGGTCGTAGCACACACTGACTGGGGTGCTGATAAGAAAACTCTGCTGCACCTTTACAGAGCCTTGGTCCGTTCCAAATGGATTATGGTTGTGCTGTGTACGGCTCTGCAAGACCATCTTACCTCAAAACTCTTGGACCCTATCCACCATCAAGGGCTTCGTCTCTGTCTTGGAGCATTCCGCACCACCCCTGTGTACAGCCTGTACGCAGAGGCAGGTGAACCCTCACTGTCCAACCGCAGGCTGAAACTATCTTTGAACTACTATATCAGACTGTTCTCGGAACCGGAGAACCCTGCCTATGACTGTGTCTTTGACCCTCAGTTCCAAGCAAATTCGAAAACAACCCTAACTGTATTCCGCCGTTTGGTCTTCGTATGCAGCCTCACGCGCGGAATGCAGGTCTAGACCTAGGAGTTGTGTCCGATTTTTCCAAGTTGGCACTAAGGATAATCTCACAGTCTACGAAGAGGGACTTTCTGGTTTTGTCGGATTCACTGTCGGCTTTGGAGGCCATAGCTGGCCGCAACCTTCAGCACCCCGAACTTTTACACTTTTTTTTTTTTTTAAACTTTTTTACCAAGTTGAAAGCGGAGGGTTACAACATTATTCTGGCTTGGGTTCCTGGTCATCATGTTGGCATCGGAGGGAACGAAATGGTGGATCGTTTGGCCAAGAATGCCACAAGAGAGAAACTGTCAAACACACCTACCCCCTGCTCAGATCTGAAACCCAAAATTAACGATTATGTCAGAGATCTCTGGCAGGAGGATTGGAATACACAGACGGACACAAGCTCTTTCAGATCCATCCAAACCTTAAGGAGTTCCTCTCATCTTCGTCTGGCGGTCGTAAAGAAGAAACAGTTCTATGCCGGCTGCACACCAGCCATTCGTATTTTACTCATTCCTACCTTTTAAAAAGTGAAGAAGCTCTGTGGTGCATTCCATGTCATGTGCCACTCACAATGAAACATATTCTTTTGGAGTGTTGTGACTTGCACGATGTGAGACACAAAACATTTTACAGCAGATTCCATGAAAATCCTGTTCAGAGATGTCCCACCTGACGTGATCTTTGGTGTTTTTGAGAGAGAGATTAACATTTTTCATCTGATTTAAGATTTTACGGAAGAAAGATTTTTAACGAAGTTTCTGGTGCGTGTCTAGAAGATATCATTTAAAGAGATGTGTGAAAGTTTGTTTGTTTGTTGTTGTTGTTTTTTTTTTAAATGACTGGTGAGTTGATTTAACGTGGTGACAGCCTGATGTGGCCCTTTGCGGTCGGCTGGGCTATAAGCAACATGATCTTATCCTATCTTATCTTTCCCTAAATGAAATATCAGTATTCTCTATCTTGTCCTGAATGAAATACCAGTGTTCTCTTGTCCTAAATGAAATATCGGTGTTCTCTTGTCCTTAATGATATATCAGTGTTCTATAGCTTGTCCTAAATGAAATATCAGTGTTATCTTTCCCTAAATGAAATATCAGTGTTCTCTTTCCCTAAATGGAATATCAGTGTTCTCTAGCTTGTCCTAATTGAAAATATCAGGGTTCTTTTTCCCCTAAATGGATTGCCAGTGTTCTCATGTCTTAAATACATTGTCAGCTTTATCTTGTCCTGAATAAATTATCAGTGTTCTCTCGTCCTAAAAGCACTATCCCTCTTCTCTAGTCAGAAATGAAATGAAGTTCTCAAGTAAGCAGGCTTACCGTCCGTCGACATCACAGGTGATACGGTAGGCTTACCGTCCGTCGACATCACAGGTGATACGGTAGGCTTACCGTCCATGTACATCACAGGTGATACGGCAGGCTTACGGTCCATTGACATCACAGGTGATACGGCAGGCTTACCGTCCGTTAACATCACAGGTGATACGGTAGGCTTACGGTCCATTGACATCACAGGTGATACGGCAGGCTTACGGTCCATTGACATCACAGGTGATACGTCAGGCTTACCGTCCATGGACATCACAGGTGATACGGTAGGCTTACCATCCATCGACATCACAGGTGATACGGTAGGCTTACCATCCATCGACATCACAGGTGATACGGTAGGCTTACCGTCCGTTAACATCACAGGTGATACGGTAGGCTTACCGTCCATGGACATCACAGGTGATACGGTAGGCTTACCGTCCGTTAACATCACAGGTGATACGGCAGGCTTACCGTCCATCGACATCACAGGTGATACGGCAGGCTTACCGTCCGTTAACATCACAGGTGATACGGTAGGCTTACCGTCCGTTAACATCACAGGTGATACGGCAGGCTTACCGTCCGTTAACATCACAGGTGATACGGCAGGCTTACCGTCCGTTAATATCACAGGTGATACGGCAGGCTTACCGTCCATTGACATCACAGGTGATACGGTAGGCTTACCGTCCATTGACATCACAGGTGATACGGTGGGCTTACCACCCATCGACATCACAGGTGATACGGCAGGCTTACCGTCCGTTGACATCACAGGTGATACGGTAGGCTTACTGTCCATTAAACATCACAGGTGATACGGTAGGCGTACCGTCCATCGACATCACAGGTGATACGGCAGGCTTACCGTCCGTTGACATCACAGGTGATACGGTGGGCTTACCGTCCGTTAACATCACAGGTGATACGGCAGGCTTACCGTCCATGGACATCACAGGTGATACGGCAGGCTTACGGTCCATTGACATCACAGGTGATACGGCAGGCTTACCGTCCGTTAACATCACAGGTGATACGGCAGGCTTACCGTCCGTTGACATCACAGGTGATATGGCAGGCTTACCGTCCATCGACATCACGGGTGATACGGCAGGCTTACCGTCCATCGACATCACAGGTGATACGGCAGGCTTACCGTCCGTTGACATCACAGGTGATACGGCAGGCTTACCGTCCGTTAACATCACAGGTGATACGGCAGGCTTACCGTCCGTTGACATCACAGGTGATATATGGCAGGCTTACCGTCCATCGACATCACGGGTGATACGGCAGGCTTACCGTCCATCGACATCACAGGTGATACGGCAGGCTTACCGTCCGTTGACATCACAGGTGATACGGCAGGTTACCTTACCGACCATCGACATCACAGGTAATACGGCAGGCAGGACTCAGAGATATGAGGACGGTGGGAAAACTAACATTGTCTAATGGTGGTGACCGTTTCACTCTGTCTTGTTTTTTTTTTTTCATCTTTCTTCTGCCTTTATTTGATGTTGGATTTTAGGAGTTAGATATACGTATCTCGTACCATTTACAGTGTGTGTGTTTGTGTGTTGTGTGCGGCGGGCGCGCATGTGTGAGTGAGTGTGTGTGTGTGTGTGTGTGTGTGTGTGTGTGTGTGTGTGTGTGTGTGTGTGTGTGTGAAGGAGAAATATACTAAGAGAGAGAGAGAGAGGGAGGGACAAAGATTTATGCGTATATATTCGTTTCGCGTGCGCACGCACAACGGCTCTTATTCTACGCTCCTGATGGCGTGCGTCAAAGATTATGTTGGAGTGATTTGTAAAAAGAGAGAGCCAGACAAAGAGAACAGGCCACAGCCATAGGACAATTGCTGATCGATTACATGTGATGCTGATGGAGAATGGGACAATTGCTGATCGATTACATGTGATGCTGAAGGGGGATGGGACAATTGCTGATCGATTACATGTGATGCTGATTGGGGATGGTGAAAGAGGGGAGGGGGGGGGGGGGGGGGGGGGGGGGCGTGCGGTATTGTGAGCAGTCCATACGTCGATGATTCGCCTTTTTTTTGCGTCCCCCTCTCTCTAACAATGCTTGTTTTCCAGGGAAGAAGAAAGGCAGGAGGAGGAAAACAGTGGATGCCAACCAAAGTGCAATGGCAATGGAAGATCGATTCTTTCTTTCTTTCTGCGTACGCGGGCTGATACTCCTGGAAACACTGCCTGTATAGACAGGCAGTGAAGTTTTGTGTGTATTACCGTTTTTTATCCTGCCATTAGGCAGTCATATTCCAGCTTCGGGGAAGGTGCATGCTATGTGTAACGTGTCATCCATACCAACGGTCAAACTGGCCTTCTCTTCCGAAACTTGGTGATGGGATTTTACGTGTGTGCAAGATGTTATGCGTGCGTTCACACACAGAACCTCGGTTTATAGTCTCATTCGAAGGACTGTATGGGGAATGGAATCAGAGCCAATGTTAACTCCGAGGGAAAAAATCCCCTATACCGAAATTCGAACCCGCAACCCCAGGATCACGAGTCCGGCACTCTACCAACTGAGCTATTCCGGCCCCCGAAGACCAATTATAATCACGGACTGTGGAAACGAAGAGAAAATGGATGAGAAGCAGAAACGGTGGGAAGACCAAAGATGATGGATCAGAGGCAAAGACAGAGAAAAGCAGAGAGTAGGATGAGGAGAAGCAAAGACAGAGAAAGCAGAGAGTGGGATGAGGAGAAGCAAAGACAGAGAAAAGCAGAGAGTAGCATGAGGAGAAACAAAGACAGAGAAAAGCAGAGAGTGGGATGAGGAGAAGCAAAGACAGTGTAAAGAGAGACAAAACAAAGAGACGATGGAACGAATCGAGAACACTGGGAGCCGAAATAACTCATATGGTAGAGTGCCAGACTCGTGATCCTGAGGTTGCGTGTTCGAATCTCCGCCGGGTCGTTTCGGTACGGGTGGATTTTTCCCTCGGAGTTAACATTGGTTCTGACTCCATTTTCCCATACAGTCCTTTGAATGAGACTATAAACCAAGGTTCCGTGTGTGAACGCACGCATAACATCTTGCACACACGTAAAATCCCATCACCAAGTTTCGGAAGAGTAGGCCAGTTTGGCCGTTGGTATGGACGACACGTTACTCATAGCATGCACCCTGAGTGAAAAATGGAAAGAATGAAGGGAGTAAGTAAAATTCAGAGAACGATATTGAACGATGTTGACTGGATGACACGGGAAACGACTGAATGAAGCGCCAGCTGGCAGCTCTTCAATCGGCACTACCCAGGTAGGCAGCCCGTTGTGTAAACGAGTGTGGATTGTAAAGCGCTTAGAGTTTGGTCTCTAGCCGAGAATTGGCGCTATATGAGTATTCATTAATATTGTTATTTATTACTACATGCAGAGAGAGTAGAAAGACAAGAGACGATAAATACAAAGCAAAGATGGGTAAACCTTGCAAAGAGAGGATGGATTAGGTTTAAAAAAAAGTAGAAAGAACAGCGAAGAGGGGTCAGAAACAGAGACAATTGAAAGAAGTTTCAAAATGGAGTGAGTGAAGGCGGAAATATAAAGCAAAATTTAGAAAGAAAGGGGGGTTTAGTTACCGCCAAGGACATAGACAAACAAAGGACAGGACAAGACACAATGCATTTCGACCTCTTGGGTCTTCTTCAGGCAAAAACAAATAACATTTAGGACAGTACGAACAAAGAACGTAAAGTCATTTATCTTCCCATGTACTCGGCACCCGAACAAAATGGTCGCCTGACGGAAACGACATAGGGGATTATGGGAGAGGAAATAGGAGGGAGGGAGAGGGGGAGTGAAACAATGGGGTTTATAGCTTGTGTAGCTGGTTTAGTGGCGTGGTATGATATGTTTGTGAGGGTAGTGGTTATGGTGGATTGATAATAATAAATATGTGGGAAGAAAACTTGATAATGATAAATATATGGGAAGAAAATGACCTTACGTTTCTTTGTTCGTACTGTCCTAAATGTTATTTGTTTTTGCTTGAAGAAGACCAAGAGGTCGAAATACATTGCGTCTTGTCCTGTGCTTGGTTTGTCTACATCCTTGGCGGTAACTAACCCCCCTTTCTTTCTAAATTTTGCTTCAGTTGAAAGAATGTAAAAGATGGATTGAAAACAAAGACATTAGTAAGGGAATACAAGATGGATTAGAAGCAGAGACAGTTGAGAAAAAATAGAAACAGAGAAAGAAGAAAGAAAAAAGAGAAAAAAAAATGGATTAGAAACAAAGACAGAGAAAAATAAGTGGCGAGAAGATTGTTGAAAACAGAGACGGTGTTGAGATAGGAAAGGGCGAATTAGAAACGAAGACAATGGGAAGAAAAGAAAACATGGATTATGCCCGATTTGGGTGTAAGAAAAGACATGATGGATCACAAGCGAAGACAGTGGAAAGAAAAGAGAAAAATGATCACAAGCGAAGACAGTGGAAAGAAAAGAGAAAATGGTTCACAAGCGAAGACAGTGGAAAGAAAAGAGAAAAAATGTTCACAGCGAAGACAACGGAAAGAAAAGAGAAAAATGGATTACAAGCGAAGACAGTGGAAAGAAAAGAGAGAAAAATGGATTACAAGCGAAGACAGTGGAAAGAAAAAAGAAAAATGGATGAAAAGAGAAAAATGGATTACAAGCGAAGACTGGGGAAAAAAAAACAAACGAGAAGATGGATCGGATGCAAAGACGGAACACATTGAGCAGAATATGGATTCAAGCCATAGGTAATGTACAGAAAAAGATACGAGAATGGACGCAAATGAAAGGAAAAGACAATGCAAAGATCAGTATGAGTATATACAGTGCAGATGTGTGGCTTATTGAATATTATTGAAACTGTGTGTATGTCGGGGGTAGGGTGGGGGTGTATGATGTATCTATCTCTTTTAAAAGGGCTGTGTGTATATAACGTCTCTCTCTCTCTCTCTCTCTCTCTCTCTCTCTCTCTCTCTCTCTCTCTCTCTCTCTCTCTCGTCTCTCTCTCTCCTCTCTCTCTCTCTCTCGGCTCTCTCTCTCTCTCTCTCTGTGCTCTGTTTGTGTGCGTGTTTGATGTGTCTGTCTTGTAAATAGTGTGTGTGTGTGTGTGTGTGTGTGTGTGTGTGTGTGTGTGTGTGTGTGTGTGTGTAAGTGTGTGTGTGTGTGTGTGTGTGTGTGTGTGTGTGTGTGTTTCTCTGTGTGTGTGTGAGTGTGTTTGACATGTCTATGTCTGTTGAAGAGCGAGTGCACACACACACACACACACACACACACACACACACACACACACACACACACACACACACACCACACACACACATATATATATATATATATATAATATATCAGAGTGTGTGTGTGTGTGTCTTTGACACGTCTATGTCTTTAAATACTCTATGAGTGTGCGTGCGTGCATGCGCGCGCGCGTACGTGTGCCTGTGTTCAAATCGATGGATTCGGAGGAACGAAGATCGGTCATCAGCACAGCATGCTGCACGTTTGATTTCTGTAGACATGTGGAGGGGCCTGCTTTTTCCTGGCGTGTTGAGCACTTCAGTTAGGGAGCGTGTACCTGTGTGAGCGTATGAAAATATGACTTAGCCACGTGTGTCTGTCAGTCGGAGAATCGGCAAGTACCATTCACTGTGAGTGGGTCGTTTGTAGGGCTGCCTGCACAGCTAGCATGGGGTGTACCATTCACTGTGACTGGGTCGTTTGTAGGGCTGCCTGCACAGCTAGCATGGGGTGTACCATTCACTGTGAGTGGGTCGTTTGTAGGGCTTGCCTGCACAGCTAGCATGGGGTGTACCATTCACTGTGAGTGGGTCGTTTGTAGGGCTGCCTGCACAGCTAGCATGGGGTGTACCATTCACTGTGAGTGGGTCGTTTGTAGGGCTGCCTGCACAGCTAGCATGGGTGTACCATTCACTGTGAGTGGGTCGTTGGTAGGGCTGTCTGAAGAGGTATGAAGGAGTGTACCATTCACTGTGAGGTGGGTCGTTTGTAGGGCTGCCTGCACGGCTAGCATGGGGTGTACCATTCACTGTGAGTGGGTCGTTTGTAGGGCTGCCTGCACAGCTAGCATGGGGTGTACCATTCACTGTGACTGGGTCGTTTGTAGGGCTGCCTGCACAGCTAGCATGGGGTGTACCATTCACTGTGAGTGGGTCGTTTGTAGGGCTGTCTGAAGAGGTATGAAGGAGTGTACCATTCACTGTGAGTGGGTCGTTTGTAGGGCTGTCTGAAGAGGTATGAAGGAGTGTACCATTCACTGTGAGTGGGTCGTTTGTAGGGCTGTCTGAAGAGGTATGAAGGAGTGTACCATTCACTGTGAGTGGGTCGTTTGTAGGGCTGTCTGAAGAGGTATGAGGAGTGTACCATTCACTGTGAGTGAGTCGTTTGTAGGCTGTCTGAAGAGGTATGAAGGAGTGTACCCATTCACTGTGAGTGGGTCGTTTGTAGGGCTGTCTGAAGAGGTATGAAGGAGTGTACCATTCACTGTGAGTGGGTCGTTTGTAGGGCTGTCTGAAGAGGTATGAAGGAGTGTACCATTCACTGTGAGTGGGTCGTTTGTAGGGCTGTCTGAAGAGGTATGAAGGAGTGTACCATTCACTGTGAGTGGGTCGTTTGTAGGGCTGTCTGAAGAGGTATGAAGGAGTGTACCATTCACTGTGAGTGGGTCGTTTGTAGGCTGTCTGAAGAGGTATGAAGGAGTGTACCATTCACTGTGAGTGGGTCGTTTGTAGGGCTGCATACAGAGCTAGGACGGAGTGTACTACTCACTGTGGCTGGATCGTTTGTAGGGCTGCCTACAGAGCTACGATGGGGTGTACTATTCACTGTGACTGGGTCATTTGTAGGGCTGCCTACAGAGCTAGGACGGAGTGTACCACTCACTGTGTGTGGTTTGTAGGGCTGACTATAGAGCTAGGACGGGTGTACCACTCACTGTGTGTGGTTTGTAGGACTGACTACATAGCTGTGACGAGGTGTACCACTCACTGTGTGTGGTCTATAGGACTGACTACAGAGCTGTGACGAGGTGAACCACTCACTGAGTGTGGTTTGTAGGGCTGAATACAGAGCTAGGACGGGGTGAACCACTCACTGTGTGTGGTTTGTAGGAATGACTACAGAACTATGACGGGGGTGTACCACTCTGTGTGTGTGGTTTGTAGGGCTGACTACAGAGGTAGGTCGGTGTGCACCACTCACTTTGTGTGGTTTGTAGGGCTCACTTTGTGTGGTTTGCAGAGCCAGGCTGTGGAACTGCTGTAGGGAGGATCGGCTGTTCTTGGATCCGTCAGTGTGGGCTGTGGCGCTGATGGAGGCACTGTTTTGTGCGCACTTTTCCTTCCTCCCTCCCTTCCCTCCCTCCTCCTTCCCTTCCCCCCTCCCTCCCTTCCCCCATT
This sequence comes from Conus betulinus, assembly GCA_016801955.1. Taxonomy (NCBI): domain Eukaryota; kingdom Metazoa; phylum Mollusca; class Gastropoda; order Neogastropoda; family Conidae; genus Conus; species Conus betulinus. The sequence continues at coordinate 196,410 of JADBJO010004220.1, read as the reverse complement.
TCTCCCTCCCATTCCCCTTTCCTCCCTCCCTTCCCCCTCCTTGGCAACCCACCACCCATCTTCCACTTCTCCCACCTGCTTCGTTTCCCCCCCTTTCTCCTTCGCTACATCAGCCCGTCATGTGTGTGTGTGTGTGTGTGTGTGTGTGTGTGTGTGTGTGTGTGTGTGTGTGAGGAGAGAGAGAGAGAGTGCTTGTATGTATGTGTGTAAGGGGGAGAGAGAGAGAGAGAGAGAGAGAGAGTGTGTGTGTGTGTGTGTGTGTGTGTGTGTTCGCAAATAGAAATAATAGACCAACCTAGATTAGACCCGACGCTAGCTAGCTTTTCCTTCAGGATACATTTGAAATAGGATAATCTGTTGAAGCTTTAAAAAACAAAAAGCTGTTTTTAAATGTAAATATAATAGGCTGTTTTAAGCTTTAAAAAAAAAAAAAAAAAAAGACTGAAGCTTTTAAAAACACAGAGCTGTTTTTAGCTTTAAAAACAAAAAAGGCTGTTTTAAAGCTTTAAAAACAAAAAAGGCTATTTTAAGCTTTAAAAACAAAAAAGGCTGTTTTAAGCTTTATCAGCTAGAGTTCACAGCAGCAGTAAAGGGGTTCTTCAATCAAAGCACTTCTCTCTCATAAACCCCAAACCAACAATCTCTATGTACACTAACTGCCATCGAGTCTCCAACCTGTCGGCTGGTTGACCGTCTGCCCTGCAATGTGACAGACGGCAAGGCACACGCGCTGAACAGGGCTTCCTTTTGGCCAGAACGGAATGCTGGATGCTTGGTACGGAAAGATCCTACTTCTCCACAAGACAGCCGCACAGCTAACAGGTCTGTTTCTCTATAAGACAGCCGCGCGCAGGTAACAGTTCTATTGCTCCACAAGACAGCCGCACAGTTCGCAGTTCTATTTCCCCACAAGACAGCCGCACAGCTGACAGGTCTGTTTCTCTACAAGACAGCCGCACAGGTAACAGGTCTATTTCTCCACAAGACGGCCGCACAGTTCGCAGTTCTGTTTCTCCACAAGACAGCCACACAGGTAACAGGTCTCTTTCTCCGCAAGACAGTCACACAGTTAACAGTTCTGTTTCTCCACACAAGACAGCCACACAGTTCACAGTTCTATTTCTCCACAAGACAGCCACACAGGTAACAGTTCTATTTCTCCACAAGACAGCCGCACACGTAACAGGTCTATTTCCCCACAAGACAGCTGCACAGGTAACAGTTCTATTTCTCCACAAGACAGCCGCACAGGTAACAGGTCTATTTCTCCACAAGACAGCCGCACAGGTAACAGTTCTATTTCTCCACAAGACAGCCGCACAGGTAACAGTTCTATTTCTCCACAAGACAGCCGCACAGGTAACAGGTCTATTTCTCCATAAGACAGCCGCACAGGTAACAGTTCTATTTCTCCACAAGACAACCACACAGGTAACAGGTCTATTTCTCCACAAGACAGCCACACGCTTAACAGTTCTATTTCTCCACAAGACTCGCACAGGTAACAGTTCTATTTCTCCACAAGACAGCCACACAGGTAACAGTTCTATTTCTCCACAAGACAGCCGCACAGGTAACGGGTCTATTTCTCCACAAGACACCCGCACAGGTAACAGGTCTATTTCTCCACAAGACAGCCGCACAGTTCACAATTCCGTGTCCTATTTCTCCACAAGACAGCCGCCAGTGAACAGTTTTGTGTCAACTGCGAAATATAAAGGAAAACACTATGTTGATAGAGCACACATTGAACACACAATGCTGACACAGCACACAATGGAACACACAATGCTGATACAGCACACAATGGAACACACAATGAGCACACAATGGAACACACAATGCTGATATGGAACACACGATGTTGATATGGCACACAATGGAACACACAATGCTGATGCAGCACACAATGGAACACACAATGCTGATGCAGCACACAATGGAACACACAATGCTGATACAGCACACAATGGAACACACCATGCTGATACAGCACACAATGGAACACACAATGCTGATACAGCACACAATGGAACACACAATGCTGATACAGCACACAATGGAACACACAATGCTGATGCAGCACACAATGGAACACACAATGCTGATGCAGCACACAATGGAACACACAATGCTGATACAGCACACAATGGAACACACAATGCTGATGCAGCACAATGGAACACACAATGCTGATACAGCACACAATGGAACACACAATGCTGATACAGCACACACATGGAACACACAATGCTGATACAGCACACAATGGAACACACGATGTTGATACAGCACACAATGGAACACACAATGCTGATACAGCACACAATGGAACACACAATGCTGATACAGCACACAATGGAACACACGATGTTGATACAGCACACAATGGAACACACCATGCTGATATGGCACACAATGGAACACACGATGTTGAAATGGCACATAATGGAACACACAATGAGCACACAATGGAAACACACAATGCTGATACAGCACACAGTGGAACACACAATGCTGATACAGCACACAATGCTGAAATAGCACACAATGGAACACACCATGTTAATACAGCACACAATGGAACACACCATGTTAATACAGCACACAATGGAACACACCATGTTAATACAGCACACAATGGAACACAATGTTGATACAGCACACAATGGAACACACAATGCTGATACAGCACACAATGGAACACACAATGCTGACAGAGCACTCAATGAAACACGCAATGCTGACACAGCACACAATGGAACACACAATGCTGACACAGCACTCAATGGAACACACAATGTTAATACAGCACACACATGGAACACACAATGCTGATACAGCGCACAATGGAACACACAATGCTGATACAGCACACAATGAAACACAATGCTGACAGAGCACTCAATGGAACACGCAATGCTGACACAGCACACGATGGAACACACAATGCTGATATGGCATACAATGGAATACACAATGCTGATACAGCACACAATGGAACACACAACGCTGATAGAGCACACAAAGGAACACACAATGTTAATACAGCACACAATGGAACACACAATGCTGGTACAGCACACAATGGAACAATGTTGAAAGAGCACACAAAGGAACACACAATGTTAATATAGCACACAATGGAACACACAATTCTGATATGGCACACAATGGAACACACAATGCTGACACAGCACACAATGGAACACACACACACAATGCTGATACAGCACACACAATGGAACACACACACACACAATGCTGATACAGCACACAATGGAACACACACACACAATGCTGATACAGCACACAAATGGAACACACACACACACAATGCTGATACAGCACACAATGGAACACACAATCCTGATACAGCACACACAATGGAACACACACATCCTGATACAGCACACAATGGAACACACAATCCTGATACAGCACACAATGGAACACACAATCCTGATACAGCACACAATGGAACACACAATGCTGATACAGCACACAATGGAACACACAATGCTGATACAGCACACAATGGAACACAATGTTGATACAGCACACAATGGAACACACACACACACACAATGCTGATACAGCACACAATGGAACACACACACACACACAATGCTGATACAGCACACAATGGAACACACAATCCTGATACAGCACACAATGGAACACACAATCCTGATACAGCACACAATGGAACACACAATCCTGACACAGCACACAATGGAACACACAATCCTGATACAGCACACAATGGAACACACACAATCCTGATACAGCACACAATGGAACACACAATCCTGATACAGCACACAATGGAACACACAATGCTGATACAGCACACAATGGAACACAATGTTGATACAGCACACAATGGAACACACAATGCTGATACAGC
>JADBJO010004220.1:177500-187500 GCA_016801955.1 Conus betulinus | reverse complement strand
CTCCCATGTTGCGTGGCTGGTGTTGAAGGCCTTCAGGAAAGATTTAGGTGTCTTTGAAACGTTTCTTCTGGCCTCCATGAGAGCGTTTTCCTTGTTGTAGTTCGCCAAACAATAGTTTCTTTGGCAGCTGATGGTCTGGCATGCGAACTACGTGACCTGCCCAGCGAAGCAGCAGTGACTGCATCAGGATGGTGAAGATGCTAGGCAGGCCAGCACAAGTGAGGACTTCAGTGTCCGGAATCTTATTTTGCCACTTAATGCCCATGAGTCTTCTGAGGCACGTGATGTGGAAGTGGTTCAGTTTCCTGGCGTGACGCTGGCAAGCCGTCCATGTTTCACAGCCATAGAGCAGTGTGGTGAGAACTATGGCCCGATACACCTTGATCTTGGTCTCTAGGGTGATGCCTCTCCTGTCCCATTCGTTCTCTTGTGGAGTCCCAAAAGCGGCATTAGCTTTGGCGAGCTGGGCATTCACCTCATCGTCGATGACAACGTTTCTGGACAGAGTGCTGCCTAGGAAGGTTTATATATCCACCGCATTCAGTTTCTGTCCCAGTGATAGTGATGACTGGCTCAACGTGTGGCTTTCCCCAGGGCTGGCTGGTGCATCACTTCAGTCTTTTTGTATTGAGTGTCAAGCCGAAGTTGTTGCAAGCAGCAGAGAACTTGTCAACACTTTGTTGCATTATGGCTTCAGAGACAGCATTGAGGGCACAGTCGTCCACAAAGAGGAAGTCATTGACAGTGTCTGTCGATACCTTTGATTTTCGCTCGAAGTCTCCTGAGACTGAAGACTGATCCATCTGTACGGTACTTGATGACGATGCCTATCTCCGTGTCACTGGATGCATGTCAACATAGCCGAGAACATGAGGCTGAACAGAGTGGGAGCAAGAACACAACCCTGCTTCACTCCGTTTGAGACTGGGAAACGGTTTAGATGCTCACCGTTGTCTTGGACTCTGGCCAGCATGCCGTTGTGAAGTTGGCGTACGATGGGCATTGAACTTTCTGGGGCATTCCCGTACTTCGCCATAATTATTCAAAGCCCCTCCCTATTGACAGTGTCAAAGGCTTTGGTCAGATCAACGTAGGTTGAGTACAGGTCGACATTCTGTTCCTGACACTTTTCTTGAAGCTGTCTGGCAGCAAACACCATGTCGATGGTCCCGTGTTCTTTCCGGAAGCCACACTGACTCTCAGGTAGGAGACCTTGCTCAAGATGTGTGTTGAGCCGGTTGAGTAGAACTCTAGCCAGGTTCTTGCCTGCGATGAATAGCAGAGAGATTCCACGATGGTTATCGCAGCCCTGACAATTTCCTTTGCGTTTGTAGAGATGAACGATGGAGGCATCTTTAAGATCTTGAGGAACTGTCTCGTGCTGCCATATGATCTGGAGGAGTTGATGAAGTTTCTTCACCAGAGCCGCGCCACCCTCTTTGTAGACTTCAGCTGGGATTGCGTCTGAGCCAGGCCCTTTGCCACTGGATAACAGACGAATTGCTTTCTGAGTCTCCTCCAAAGTTGGTACGGCGTCCAGCGTCACATCGATCGGAATTTGGGGTAGTTGATCGATGGCTTCATTGTTGATGGTGGATGGGCGGTTCAGTACGCTGTCAGTGTTCAGCCCATCTTTCTAGTATGTTCTCTTTATCTGTGATCAGCATTGATCCATCTGCACTGAGAAGTGGAGGTGAGCCCGAGGTGGTGGGGCCATAGATTTCTCTCAAACCATTGTAGAAGTTTTTTTCATGTCATTCCTGTCTGCAAAGCCCTGAATCTGATCAGCGTTGTTGCTCAGCCAGGAGTCTTGCATCTGACACAGCTTTTGCTGGATGCTGAATTAAAGGACGTGTCAGAAACCACGGTAAATACCTTTAAACGGGCTTCACATGAACAAGAGAAAATATGTGCAAAAGGATATCAGTTCAAAAAGAGGAAATACCTTCAAAAGGACGTCATGAAAATGACTGGAAATATCTGCAAAAGGATATCATTTCAAAAAGAGGAAAATACCTGCAAAGGACGACACACCAAAAAAGGAAAGGAAATATCTAGAGAAGGACGTCAAAAAAAAGGGAAATGAAATACCTAGAGAATGACGACACACCAAAAGGCAAGGAAATACATAAAGAAGGACGTCACAAAAAAAGGAAGGGAAATACCTGGAGAAGGGGCGTCACAAAAAAGGAAAGGAAATACGTAGAGGAGGACAACACAAATCAGGAAAGAAAATACCTAGAGAAGGACGACACAAACAAAGAAAAGGAAATACCTAGAGAATGACGACACATAAAAAGGAAAGGAAATACCTAGAGAAGGACGACACATAAAAAGGAAAGTAAATACCTAGAGAAAGACTTCACTAAAATGGAAAAAAGGAAATACCCAGAGAAGGACGTCACTTAAATAGAAAAGGGAATACCTAGAGAAGGACGTCACTAAAAAGGAAAGGAAATACCTAGAGAAGGACGTCACTAAAAAGGAAAGGAAATACCTCGAGAAAGACGGCACAAAAAATGGAAAGGAAATACCTAGAGAAGGACGTCACTAAGAAGGAAAGGAAATACCTAGAGAAGGACGTCACAAAAAGGAAAGGGAATACCTAGAGAAGGACGTCACTAAAAAGGAAAGGAAATACCTAGAGAAGGACGTTACTAAAAAGGAAAGTAAATACCTAGAGAAGGACAACACAAAAAAGGAATGGAAATACCTAGAGAATAAAGAGGGGAAGGAAATGCCTACAGAAGGACGACACACAAAAAATGGAAAGATATACCAAAGCGAAGGATGTCACAAAAAAAAGGAAAAGAAATACCTAGAGAAGGACAACACACAAAAAACACACACAAACACACACACACACAAAGGGAAAATACCTAGAGAAGGACGTCACAAACTAGAGGAACTACTAGCCAGAAGATGCAGACAAGCGAAGAGAATCAGCCTGTTATTCCTCCTCTCCTTGTGATTGTAGAGTCAGCCTGTTATTCCTCCTCTCCTTTGTGATTGTAGAGTCAGCCTGTTCTTCCTTCTCTCCTTTGTGATATAGAGTCATCCTGTAATTCCTTCTCTCCTTTGTGATTGTAGAGTCAGCCTGTTCTTCCTTCTCTCCTTTGTGATTGTATAAAGTCAGCCTGTTCTTCCTTCTCTCCTTTTGTGATTGTGTTTGTCATGATTGTAGGGCATGCCTGCAGAACTCCTTTAAGGTCGAAATGTGTCGGTTCTGTTCATCATTCATCAGTCGGTTCCTTCGAACGATGCAGCAGTGACTCACCCATTGTTGCTTCTGTCACTGAGTCGGTCGCTTTGTTTGGCAAGCTGATGAATTATGGGCTGTTACCTCTGTATGGCCTGTCCCAGGCTAAATGCATAGATCAAAACATCTGCTGGGTCATAGCCTTGAGACCCTCTTCTTAGACTCTCACATCTTAATCATTCATTCATTTTATCCATCAGCTTTAAACCATGCGCAGTGTGGTCTCGAAACACGACGGAGGTGGTGTAGCGTATATGGACTAGACCGCACACAGTGGCACCTTCTCGATGAAAACTGACACTTTCACAGGCCGTTCCCTTCCCTCTGATCTATAAATGTGTCTTTAGAGATCTGATCTATAAATATGTCTGTATTGTGAGTTAATGATCGATCTATTATCAGGTCTATATTGCCCGTTTCATTGGAACGGTCCCTGACTTCAGCGAGCTATGAATGACCTTTGTGAGTTCCGTCTGTATTGTCATTCACTGAACATCCCCTGGCTTTAAACGAGCCGATCTGATTGATCTATTATCATTTATCATTATTGTTTATATATCATTATCAATTGTTGTTGTTATCAACGTTGTTGTTATCATCATCATCATCATCATCATCATCATCATCATTGTTATGATTATTAATAATAATGTGTATTGTCCTACATTAATCGTTCCCTGACATTAGCGGGAAAATGACTGGTTTTTTTTACGTCTGTATTGTCATTGACTGACATGATATCCTGGCTGACTAACCGTTCCATGATAGTGCGCTAACAACTGATCTGTACTTATTTCTGTTCCTTTTTTCCCTATTGTTCTGTGGTGAACACAGGGAACGATTCACAAAGAGTCAAGCAGACAAGGAGCAGGAATAGTTCAGTTGGTTGAGCGCAGGACTCGCGATCCCAGGATGGCCGTTCAACTCTCCGCTAGGCCACTTCGGCGCCAAGGGACTTTCCCCTCAAACTTATCATTTTCAGACTCCTTTTCCCCGGGAAAAAAAATCTTTCGACTGAGACTATAAATCGAGATTCCTTGTGTGAACGCACGCGTAACACCTTGCACTCACGTAAATTTCCATCACCGACTTCCAGAAGAGATTGCCAGTTTGGCCGTTGGTACGGATGACACGTTACACAGATTGCATGCACTCTCAGTGAGCAAAACAATGAAAGCGTGGCTGAAAAACTGAGTGACTGTTACTATTCTGATTGAAATAGTGGTTCAACTCCTCACGTAGACAGACCGCTGTGTGAATGAAAGGCTGGTTGTAAAACGCCTCTAGAGTTTGCTATGTAAAATGTTCTAGTAACAATAACTAAAGGGGAAAAAAAACATGGCTGCTGCATTTGAGGCAGGTTATTTTTGCCTGGGGATCTCTCTCTCTCTCTCTCTCTCTCTCTCTCTCTCTCTCTCTCTCTCATTGCCTGTCTCTGTCTCTCCGTTCTCTCTCTCTCTCTCTGCCCCCCCCCCCTGTCCCCACCTCTCTTCTCTGCCTCTCTCTCTCTCTGTCTCTCTCTCTAATTGCCCTCTCTCTCTCTCTCTCTCTCTCTCTCTCTCGTTTGCCTGTCGAGCAGTAATAAAACGCGGCTGTCACCGTCTAACCAGTAAGAAGAGCCTTTCATCCAGCACTTGTTTTGTTTACCAATCAGATGAGGGGACTGATGGCCGCCGTCGATCAGTGGTGTGATGGATGACAGTGGCTATTAGCAGGGACTGAGGCGTTGACCGTTGATGCATCTGTCCGCCTGGCTTCTCCCTGTAGCACTCTCTATCTGTCATCTGTATTGTGTGTGTGTGTGTGTGTGTGTGTGTGTGTGTGCGTGTGTGCGTGCGCGCGTACGTGTGTGTGTGTGTGTGTGTGTGTGTGTGTGTGTTTCTCTACCTTTATGCCTGGACTCTCTCTCTCTCTCTCTCTCTCTCTCTCTCTCTCTGTGTCTGTGTCTCTGTCTCTCCCGTGTGTGTGTGACTCTCTCTGTGGTTCTCTGTGTCTCTATCTTAACTCCCTCCCTCTCCTCCTTCTCTCTCTCTCTCTCTCTCTCTCTCTCTCCTCTCTCTCTCTCTCTCTCTCTGTGTGTGTGGTGTCTGTGTGTGTGTCTCTCTCTGTCTCTGACTCTTTCTCTCTCTATCATTGGCTCCTCCTCCCTCCCTCCCTCCTCCACCCCTCTCTCTCTCTCTCTCTCTCTCTCTCTCTCTCTCTCTCTCTCTCTCTCTCTCTCTCTCTGACTCTCTCTGTTTCTCTCTCTACCTATCTTTGACTCTCTCTTCTCTCTCTTTACATTACTCCCTCCACCTTCCCTCCCGTCTCTCCCCCCTCTCCCCTCTCCTCCCTCCCCCTCTCCTCTCTCTCTCTCTATCCCCTCCCTCTCTCTCTATTTCTCTCTCTTCCTCTGTCTCTGACTCTCTCTCTCTCTCCTCTATCCTCTCCCTCCTCTCCCTCCTCTCTCTCTCTCTCTCTCTCTCTCTCTCTCTCTGGTCAAATTAGGCTCTGCACTGTACCAGAAACTACCATGTGGTGCAGGCAAACCAGGCATTGTCTAGTGGCCTCGGCAATAGTCAGAGTGATGGATGACATTTCTCTCAGCGAAATACAACCACATCCATCATGGACCTGAAACCAAAGAGGGGCGAAAAAAAACACCAAGGCCTGCTCGATGGGTCAGGTTCGCGGAGTACATGTACTGCTGGATGTACACTGGAAATCGGGAAGTCGACAGACAATAAAAAGGGAGGGGGGTGGGGGGGGGGGGGGGGTATGAGAGGAGCGAAGCGAAAGACTGAAGACAAGAAAAAAAAGCTGAAAGAAGATGGAGAGGGAGAGGAAACGAAGACAGACGAGGAAGAAAAGAACAACCAGTAAAAAGGACAACGGAGGGAGAACAGAGAAAGGACGGGGGAGAAAAGGAGAACCAGTAAACAGGAAAAAAAAAAAAAAAGAGAGAAGAGAGAACAGGAGAAAGAAGGACGGGGGAGAAAAAGGAGAACCAGTAAAAAGGAAAAAAAAAAAAAACAAAGAAAGAAGGACGGGGATGAAAGGAGAGAAAAGGAAAAACAAGGGGGAGAGCACAGAAAAAGGGGGAACGAAAGGAAAAGACAACTAGACGGCGTGCACGCCGGGGGTTTCTCTGTCGGCTTCTCGTGCTGCTACTCCAGTGGTAGAAGTTGAAACGGTCACACAGGCAAAACCCTCACCAGCTGTGAATCTCTGTGTTCTTACTGCGAGGAGGAGGAGGAGGGAAACAGGTGGAGGGGGAGAAAGAAGGAGGAGGAGGAGAAGAACAAGATCAAGAAGAAAGAAGAAAGAAAGGGAGGAAGGAAGAAGAAGAAGAAGAAGAAGAGAAGAAGAAGAGAAGAAGAACAACAAACACAACAACGACGACGACGACGACGACGCTGACAACACAACAACAACAGCAAACAGTTGCAGCAGCAGCAGCAGCAAGAGAAGAAAACAAGGATGAGAGAGAAATTTAAGACTAAGATCGTGAGGAGAAGAATGAGCGCGGTGACGGAGAGAAAGACAATGGAGGGATGAGAGAGAGAAGAAGAAAAATATTTTTTAAAAAGAAAAAAAAAAAAAGAAAAAGACGATCAAAAATAAAAAAAAAAAGACAGAAACAACAAAACAAAGTACCGTGAGAATGACAAAAATAAAAATGAAAACAAAAAACCGAAAGATGCGGCAGAGAATGAAATGAAAGGAACAGGGGTTGCAGTGAGTGAGAGAAGGCAAGGCAGAGAGAGACTGAGGAAAGAACAGGGAGTGAGTGAGTGAGAGAAGGCAGGCAGAAGGAGAGACTGAGGAAAGAACAGGGAGGGTGAGTGAGAGAAGGCAAGGCAGAAGGAGAGACTGAGGAAAACAGAACAGGGAGTGAGTGAGAGAAGGCAAGGCAGAAGAGAGAGACTGAGGAAAGAACAGGGTGTGAGTGAGTGAAAGAAGGCAAGGCAGACGAGAGATGAGGAAAGAACAGGGACTGAGGAAAAAGAGTGATGAGAGAGAAGGCAAAGCAGAAGAGACTGAGGAAAGAACAGGGAGTGAGTGAGAGAAGGCAAGGCAGAAGGAGAGACTGAGGAAAAAGAACAGGGAGTGAGTGAGTGAGAGAAGCAAGGCAGAAGGAGAGACTGAGGAAAGAACAGGGAAGTGAGTGAGAGAGAGAAGGCAAGGCAGAAGGAGAGACTGAGGAAAGAACAGGGAGTGAGTGAGTGAGAGAAGGCAAGGCAGAAGGAGAGACTGAGGAAAGAACAGGGAATGAGTGAGAGAGAGAAGGCAAGGCAGAAGGAGAGACTGAGGAAAGAACAGGGAGTGAGTGAGAGAGAGAAGCAAGGCAGAAGAGACTGAGGAAAGAACAGGGAGTGAGTGAGTGAGAGAAGGCAAGGCAGGCAGGAAGAACTGAGAGGAAAGAACAGGGAGGAGAGAGTGAGAGAAGGCAAGGCAGAAGAGAGAAGAGAGGACCGAGGAAAGAACAGGGAATGAGTGAGTGAGAGAAGGCAAGGCAGAAGAGACTGACTGAGAAAGAACAGGGAGTGAGTGAGTGAGAAGAAGGCAAGGCAGCAAGAAGGAGAGACTGAGGAAAGAACAGGGAATGAGTGAGTGAGGAAGGCAAGGCAGAAGAGACTGAGGAAAGAAGGGACGGAGTGAGAGAAGGCAAGGGCAGAAGAAGAGACTGAGGAAAGAACAGGGAGTGAGTGAGAAAGGCAAGGCAGAAGAGACTGAGGGAAGAACAGGGAGTGAGTGAGAGAAGGCAAGGCAGAAGGAGAGACTGAGGAAAGAACAGGGAGTGAGTGAGAGAAGGCAAGGCAGAAGAGACTGAGGAAAGAACAGGGAGTGAGTGAGAGAAGGCAAGGCAGAAGGAGAGACTGAGGAAAGAACAGGGAGTGAGTGAGAGAAGGCAAGGCAGAAGGAGAGACTGAGGAAAGAACAGGGAGTGAGTGAGAGAAGGTAAGGCAGAAGGAGAACTTGGGAAAGAACAGGGAGTGAGTGAGAGAAGGCAAGGCAGGAGAGACTGAGGAAAGAACAGGGAGTGAGTGAGAGAAGGTAAGGCAGAAGGAGTGACTGAGGAAAGAACAGGGTGCAGTGAGCAGTGAGAGAAGGCAAGGCAGAAGGAGAGACTGAGGAAAGACCAGGGTGAGTGAGTGAGAGAGGGCAATCACAGAGAGACTGAGGAAAGGCTGGACGTGAGTGAAGACGAAGAAGAAGAAGAAGACGAGCCTGGACACCCGTGACCGGTTTGATAAAGTTTCCTCCAAAGGAAACTGAATGGGGACGGATTCTGCACTAATTTTGACCCTGGAAATAAGACTTCCTCTCACCTGGGCTGCCTCACGTTGGACTTGAACCCACAAATCACGGGTCAGTCCAAATGACGCTGCTTCATCCACCCGATCAAACAACACTGCTTTAGCCACCCGATCAAACAAGAAGCTTCATCCACCTGATCAAAATTTACACTGCTTCATCCACCCGATCATACAGCACCGCTCTAGCCACCCGATCAAACAGCACTGCTCTAGCCAATCGATCAAACAACACTGCTTCATCCACCCGATCAAACAACACTGCTTCATCCATCCGATCAAACAACACTGCTTTATGCACCCGATCAAACAACACTGCTTTATCCACCCGATCAAACAACACTGTTTTATCTACCCATTCAAACAACACTGCTTCATCCACCCGATCAAACAACACTGCTTTAGCCACCCGATCAAAATTTACAACACTGCTTTAGCCACCCGATCAAACAACACTGCTTTATCCGACTGATCAAACAACACTGCTTCATCCACCCAATCAAACAAGGTTGCGTTTTCCTACCTTGTCAGCCACGCCTCCGTGTCTGTTGTGGATCACCGAGCAGACATATCAGAAGTTTCAGCATTTTCAGATCAAAACCTGGGTAATACTTACTATTTATTATTATTTCATTTGTTCGTAAGTACAAATTTGCCAAGAGGCATTTTGAAATTAGACCTGGGCACAAACTGATTTACGGTCATGTTAAAGCTGAAGTTATAACATAAACTGAATTCCAAGACTGAAATTCAAACTCAAACTAATCAATAAAACTTTAAAAAGAAGAAGAAGAAGAAGAACAGAAGAAGAAGAAAAATCTAGAAGAAGAAGAAAAGAAAAATCTAGCAGTAATTCGTCGGAATCCCCGGAAGAATTTGGCAGCATGTAGTCAAACTTTACATGAAGAGTCTAGCTGCATGTAGTCATAATTTACATGAAGAGTCTAGCTGCATGTAGTCAGAATTTTACATGAAGAGGTCTAGCTGCATGTAGTCAGAATTTACACGAAGAGTCTAGCTGCAGCTGCATGTAGTCAGAATTTACATGAAGAGTCTAGCTGCATGTCGTCAAAATTTTACACGAGTCTAGCTGCATGTAGTCAGAATTTACATGAAGGATCTAGCAGCATGTAGTCAAACTTTACATAAAAAAATCCACCAGCTTGTTGTCAGAATCCACAGAGAAAATCCATCAGCAAAACTCCACATGAAACAAAACAAAACAAAGAAGCAAACAAACGAAACAAACACAAAACAAACCTAGCAGGATGTAGTCAGAATCCAAATAGAATAAGAAGAATTCAGCAGCAGGCTGTCGAAGTCTATGGACTAATCAAATCAAGTGATAAATACTTATGCGCTTCCTTTTTTACACACACATCTTGATGCCCAGTATCTTCAGGAATCTGCAGAAAAAAACACTGATGCCTTTAAAGGAAGAGGA
>JADBJO010004220.1:167500-170000 GCA_016801955.1 Conus betulinus | reverse complement strand
AGCACCGCCCACACACACATCACAGCATGGCCAAACACACACAGCACTACTCACATCACAGCATGGCCAAACACACACAGCACTGCCACACATCACATCACAGTGGCCAAACACACACACAGCAATGCTCACATCACAGCATGGCCAAACACAGCACTGCCCACATCACAGCATGGCCAACACACACAGCAACTGCCCACATCACAGCATGGCCAAACACACAGAGCACTGCCCACATCACAGCATGGCCAAACACACAGCACTGCCCACATCACATTACAGCATGCCAAACACACACACAGCACTGCCCACATCACATCACAGCATGGCCAAACACACACAGCACTGCCCACATCACAGCATGGCCAAACACACACCACAGCACTGCCAAACAACATCAAAGTATGGCCAAACACACAGTACTGCCACATCACAGCATGGCCAAAACACACAGAGCACTGCCCACATCACAGCATGGCCAAACACACAGCACTGCCACATCACAGCATGGCCAAACACACACAGCACTGCCCACATCACAGCATGGCCAAACACACACAGCAGCACTGCCCACATCACAGCATGGCCCAACCACACACACTCAGCACTGCCCACATCACAGCATGGCCATACACAGCATTGCCCACATCACAGCATGGCCAAACACACTCAGCACTGCCCCACATCAAAGCATGGCCAAACACACACACAGCACTGCCCACATCACAACATGGCCAAACACACACACACAGCACTGTTTACATCATCACAGCATGGCCAAACACACACACAGCACTGCCCACATCACAGCATGGCCAAACACACACACACACAGCACTGCCCACATCACAGCATGGCCAAACACACACAGCACTGCCCGCATCACAGCACGGCCAAGACACACACACAGCACTGTCCGCATCACAGCATGGCCAAACACACACACAGCAAAATACTACTACTACTGCTGCTACTACTACTACTACTACTACTACTACTACTACTACTGATGATGATGATGATGATGATGATGATGATGACGATGACGATGACGATGATGATGATGATGATGATGATGTGAGACGGGCACAAGGAATCACAAAGCTGCCTGTCTTTTTTGCTCATACCTCTCTCTCTGTGCCATCCCTTAAACTGGCTTATTCCCACTCCCCATACACATACACCTCTCTCTCTGTGCCATCCCTTAACCTGGATTATTCCCACTCCCCATACACACACACACACACACTGTGCCATCCCACACACACACATTATTCACACACACCTGAAATTCACACGCGCGCGCGCGACATCTCTCTCTGCACACACAACCACACACATTCCACACACACACACACACACACACCACTCTGTGCCATCCCTTAACCTGGATTATTCCCACTCCCCAGACACACACACACACCTCTGTGCCATCCCTTAACCTGGATTATTTCCCTCTCCCCAGACACACACACACCTCTCTGTGCCATCCCTTAAACCATCCCACTCTCCAGACACACACACACCACACCCCACACACACACACACACACACCTCTGTGCCATCCCTTAACCTGAATTATTCCCACTCCACAGACACACACACACACACACACACACACACACACACACACACACACACACACACACACACACACTGTGCCATCTGTGCCATCCCTTAACCTAGACACAGACATTCCCACTCCCTTAACCTGGCTTATTCACACACACACACACACACACACACACACACACACACACACACACACACACACACACACACACACACACACACCTCTGTGCCATCCCTTAACCTGAATTATTCCCATCCCCACCACACACACACACACACACACACCCACACACACACACCTCTCTGTGCCATCTCTTACCCACTCCCCAGACACAGACACCTCTCTGTGCCATCCCTTAACCTGAAGGATTATTCCCACTCCACACACACACACACACACACACACACACACACACACACACACACACACACACGCACACACACCTCTCTCCATCCCTCTCTTCCCACTCCCCAGACACAGACATCTCTCTCTCTCTGCCATCCTTAACCTGGATTATTCCCACTCCCCATACACACACACCTCTCTGTGCCATCCCTTAACCTGGAGAGATTATTTTAACTACTCCCCCCACACACACAGACTCTCTCTGTGCCAATCCCTAACCTGGATTATTCCCACTCCCCAGAACACAACACATCTCTCTGTGCCATCCCTTAACCTGGATTATTCCCACTCCCCGAACACAAACACCTCTCTGTGCCATCCCTTAACCTGGATTATTCCTACTCCCCCGAACACAAACACCTCTCTGTGTGCCATCCCTTAACTTGGCTTATTCCCACTCCCCGATACACACAAACACCTCTCTGTGCCATCCTTAACCCGGATTATTCCCACCCCCCGAACACAAACACCTCTCTGTGCCACCCCTTAACCTGGCTTATTCCCACTCCCCGAACACAAACA
>JADBJO010004220.1:147500-165000 GCA_016801955.1 Conus betulinus | reverse complement strand
ATGTCTCTCTCTCTCACGTCTCAGTCTCTCTCTCTCTCTCTCATGAGTTTGACAGTGGATCTCTCCTCTCTCTTCCAACATCTCTGCTAGTAGATAACGTCGGTTCAATGGACATGAATAAGTGGCACAGATAGATAACAGTTTCCTTTAAGGATATTCCAACATGAGTTTGGCAGTGGATAACAATTCCTATTGGGTATTCCAACATGAGTTTGCTAGTAGATAATTTACATTCTTTATGGATATTCCAATAAGGGTGTGGCACTAGATAACAGTTCCTTTAGTGGTATTCCAACATGAGTTAGGCAATAGATACAACAACATCCATCAGTTACAGGGTATTCCAACATGGTGTGGCAGAGATAAGTGCAACATTAGTCTGACAGTTAACAGAGTGTATTGCAACACCAGTGTGTGACGGTGATACAGAGCAAAGTGCAAACTCCAGTGTGACAGTGATCGCAACAACATCAGTGTGACGGTGATACAGAGCAAAGTGCAACATTAGTGTGACGGTGATACAGAGCAAAGTGCAACACCAGTGTGACAGTGATACAGAGCAAAGTGCAACATCAGTGTGACAGTGATACAGAGCAAAGTGCAACATTAGTGTGACAGTTATGCAGAGCAAAGTGCAACACCAGTGTGACGGTGATACAGAGCAAAGTGCAACACCAGTGTGTGACGGTGATACAGATACAGTGCAGCAAAGTGTGCAACACCAGTGTGACGGTGATACAGAGCAAAGTGCAACACCAGTGTGACAGTGATACAGAGCAAAGTGCAACATTAGTGTGACGGTGATACAGAGCAAAGTGCAACATTAGTGTGACAGTGATACAGAGCAAAGTGCAACATTAGTGTGACGGTGATACAGAGCAAAGTGCAACATTAGTGTGACAGTGATACAGAGCAAAGTGCAACACCAGTGTGACGGTGATACAGAGCAAAGTGCAACATTAGTGTGACGGTGATACAGAGCAAAGTGCAACATTAGTGTGACAGTGATAACAGACGCAGAAGTGTGCATACAGAGCAAAGTGCAACACCAGTGACGTGATACAGAGCAAAGTGCAACATTAGTGTGAAAGAGTAATGCAACATTTGTGTGACAGTGATACAGAGCAAAGTGCAACATTAGTGTGACAGTGATACAGAGCAAAGTGCAACACCAGTGTGACGGTGATACAGAGCAAAGTGCAACATCAGTGTGACAGTGATACAGAGCAAAGTGCAACACCAGTGTGAGTGTGACAACATACAGTGACGGTGTGACAGTGATACAGAGGACTCAGAATCAAAAACTTACTTGGAGAATATTTCGACAGGGTCGCCCTGTCTTCTTCAGCTCACTGTTGCTGTTGTGGCAGCGAGGCCTGGTGGGACGACTGTTGTGTGGGGTGAACGGGTTGTCAGGATCTGATTGTAGATGGGGGGAAGTTCAAAGCCTTGATCTCTGTTCAGGCTGGGGCGTCTGGTCTTAATTTCGATGGCTTCTTAACTTTTCTTTTTGTGAGGAAGGGCTCTGTAGATAAGATCTTGGTTTCTTGGGGGCTGAAACTGTGGCCTGTGGCTTGTAGATGTTCATGTATGGCAGAAGTAGATCGGTTTTGGTGTTTCCTGTAGACGGGTGGTGAGTGGTCTTGCTGTCTCGCACCCTACCTCGTACACTACACCACACTGCTTGAGGGGGTCCGTTTTGTCTTTGACATGGGTCAGTTGCCAAGAAACCACCCACACAATACTCCTAGCAGCAAGTTTACCAACCGACAGACCAACCAATCCTGCGAGCTACTCGAGGGTTCGCATGCCCTGTATAGTGATGGGCTATTCCTCTGTATAGTAATGGGATAGCCTTCTGTATAGTAATGGGATAGCCCTCTGTATAGTGATGGGGTAGTCCTCTGTATAGTAATGGGCTAGTCCTCTGTATAGTAATGGGTTAGCCGTCTGCATAGTAGTGAGTTATCCCTCTGTATAGTGATGGGCTAGTCCTCTGTATAGTAATGGGATAGCCCTCTGTATAGTGATGGGTTAGTCCTCTGTATAGTAATGGGCTAGCCCTCTGTATAGTGATGGGCTAGTCCTCTGTATAGTAATGGGCTTGCCCTCTGTATAGTAATGGGCTAGTCCTCTGTATAGTAATGGGATAGCCCTCTGTATAGTGATGGGATAGCCCTCTGTATATTAGTGGGCTAGTCCTCTGTATAGTGGTGGGCTAGCCCTCTGTATAGTGATGGGATAGCCCTCTGTGTAGTGATGGGATAGCCATCTGTATAGTAGTGGGCTAGTCCTCTGTATAGTGGTGGGCTAGCTCTCTGTATAGTGATGGGATAGCCATCTGTATAGTAATGGGCTAGTCTTCTGTATAGTGATGGGCTAGCCCTCTGTATAGTGATGGGCTAGCCCTCTGTATAGTGATGGGCTAGCCCTCTGTATAGTAATGGGATAGTCCTCTTCGACTTCTCTGGATTCCCGAGTGGACCCTCCACCCCCTCTCTACCCCTCCACCCCCTCCGCCCCCTCCCCTCCACCCCTCCACCCTCCTCTCCACCCCTCCCCCACCCCCAGCCTTATCCACTTCCACTCTCTCCTACTTAATCCCCCTCCCCAGCCTTCCGTTGGGAAATAGGGTCAAAGAGGCCAGCAGTCAACTCCAGGTCTGGAGGACCGACGTAAGCGTGAGTGGGGGGCCACCAGTACTCTTACCTGTCTGTCTGTCTGTCTGTCTGCTCTGCCTGCCTGTCTGTCTGTCTGTCTGTCTGTGTGCCTGTCTGTCCGCCTATTTATCTCTGTCGTCTACGCCTTGTGTGTTTGGTAGTGTGAAGAAAAGTATCTCTCCCTCACCCCCCCCTCTCTCTCTCTCTCTCTCTCTTCTTCTTCTTTCTTCTTCTTTTCTTCTCCTCTCTCTCTCTCTCTCTCTCTCTCTCTCTATCTCTCTCTCTCTCCCTCTCTCTCTCTCTCTCTCTCTCTCTCTCTCTCTCTCTCTCTCTCTCTCTCTCCTTCTTTCTTCTTCTTCTTCTTCTTCTTCTTGTTGGTTAGTATGAAGAGAAGGATATGACTCTCTCTCTCTCTCTCTCTCTCTCTCTCTCTGTGTGTGTGTGTGTGTGTGTGTGTGTGTGTGTGTGTGTCTGTGTGTGTGTGTGTGTGTGTTTGTACCTCTCTCTCTCTCTCTCTCTCTCTCTCTCTCTCTCTCTCTCTCTCTCTCTCTCTCTCTCTCTCAAAATCAATCAAAAGCAGTTTTGTGTCGCAGAAATTCATTCCACCCTGCCCACACGGTGCTCAATACAAACTCAGCCCGACTGACTGTGGCACCGATGTCTGGAACTCTTCTAGCGACGTGACAAAGCTGAAACCAACTGGAAAACAGGTGGAGGACAAGCAGACCAACGTGGCAGTTGGATACAAGTTCATGTTTAAACGGAAAACAATAATCACAGTTCCAAAATCCTACATCAGGCGAAATGTGAATGCACCATCTAAAATCCCCCTCCATAAGACAGTCCCATACAGACAATCTCCAACCCCCCCCCCCCCCCCCCCCCACCTCTTTCACTGTTCCACCCGGCCCCCTCCTTGTGACAAAGAAGAATTGTTGCGAATCAGGTTTATCTCCCTGAACTGTCCGTGTCCAAAATGGCTCCCTGCTATCAGTGTAGAGGAATGTAGAATTTGGAATTAGAGACAGCACACACACACACACACACACACACACACACACACACACACACACACACACACACACTATCACTTTCTCTAGCCCACAAGTGTGATCTACGCAAAACATACATTATTAAGAATGAAACTATTGATAGTCTAGGTCACGTGATCGGAATCGAGAGTTCACGCAGTCAGCAACATCATCGCTGAGGAAGATGGCCGGATGGTGTCGAAAGCTGAGAGTGAGTAGTGCATTTTCTTTTTGCTGGGAGAGGTCTAACTTCAGGTAGCAATAAGAAACTATTGATGATAACTAAAACAAAACGATCGGTTCGTGATATAACTGTGTGCCTGTATGTGAGTTGCAGTTAAAATGAATGAACACATAGGCCTAACAACGGATTAGATTGTCCGCAGTGTAACATTCGTACATTTCTCACTTAGTGAATTTCAGTAAGTCTCTCAGATTCTGGCGCGTTTTCAATGCAGAGTTCAAGGTCAGTTGCAGTAGAAGGGGAAGGTCGTTCAGCTCATTGCTCCTGTCGCTGCCTAAGAACGTTCCGGTTCCGAGCGAAGAGTGTGCTGGGGAGCATGCTGGGTTTGTGAACGTGAGGTTCCGTTCGTCTGGGTCTAAAACCGCTGCACCTGACATTAGAGGCATGTATAACAATGAACCTTCTAAGCTATGTTAATTTCCCCCCCCATGTAATTAACACCCTCGTCCCTTTACAAATATTGCTCACACCACGTTTGGCTGTCCATGAGACAAAGGCCTGCTTTTCTCACCAGCTATGGACGTAACTCTGTAACATGTGGATGAGATCTATCTGTGATATGTGGATGAGATCTATCTGTGATATGTGGATGAGATCTATCTGTGATATGTGGATGAGATCTATCTGTGATATGTGGATGAGATATATCTGTGATATGTGGATGAGATCTATCTGTGATATGTGGATGAGATATATCTGTGATGTATGCATGAGACATATCCGTGATATGTGGATGAGATATATCTGTGATATGTGGATGAGACATATCCGTGATATGTGGATGAGATATATCTGTGATATGTGGATGAGATATGTCTGTGACATGTGGATGAGATATATCTGTGATATGTGGATGAGATATATCTGTGATTATATGGATGAAATATGTCTGTGATATCCGTCAAGTTCAACAGCACGTGTAACCTGATCTTCTTTTGCGGTCAGTCACAACATTCTTTTCAAGCGTTGGATTATGATAATGTCTTCCGTGTTAAACGTTTGATTTGTTGGTGTGGATTACTCCTATTTCAGTCAGGTGTGCATTCTTCATGACGTCAAGTTTATGAAGGAAGTCGTAGTTCATTCACTAAGCTCCGAAAACACGTGCATATAGCAGCCACCTCCACCCCCGTCCTTCAGCCCCTTTCTCCCTCGTCCCCCTGCCCCCCTTTTCCTCTTTTCCAACCTCCTCCCTCTCCTCCCCACACATCTGTCTCTCTCTGTCTCTCTTTATCTCTGTCTCTCTCTGTCTGTGTCTGTCCGTCTCTCTCTCTCTCTCTCTCTCTCTCTCTCTCTCTCTCTCTCTCTCTCTCCCCTCTCTCCCTCTCTCTAAAATCAGTTGCTGAATTCATTGTAGAAGCAATGAACACCAGACAGAAGCATTTACAATAATAGTGTATTGAAAACAGTGCCTAAGCCTGGAACATACAAATGAAAACAGGTGGAGGAGTTCAGTAACATAGTCATCGCCTGAGTGAATGGTCAAATTAATCTCTGTCTTTCTCTCTCTCTCTCTCTCTCTCTCTCTCTCTCTCTCTCTCTGTATATATATATATATATATATATATATATATATATATATATATATATATATATATATATATATATATATATTACATTTTCCGTTTTGTATGTGTGTTGTTGTTGTTCTTGTAATGATACAAGAGAACTTGTGTTTACGAGGATATCCGAAGACTCTTACTTTTTCTACATGTTTTACTTGTTTCATCATTTGATTGACATTGAGAATAACTGGGTTATATTATTTGCAATGAAAGGAGGAATGTGATATTACCCTGTTACCCCCCCCCCCCCCCCCCCCCCTTCTCATAAGACCTTTTGGTAATGACAATAAAAATATCGAAGTGTCAAACAACAACTCTCTCTCTCTCTCTCTCTCTCTCTCTCTCCATCCATTCCCCCATAGTTCTGCTCAGGTTGAACTGTCTGGCGTCTGCATGGTCAAAAGATCATTACTTCCTTCATGGGCAGTATTATGATGGTGTTTTCAGTGTTACAGGTTTGATTTGTGAGTGTGGGTTACTCATATTTCAGTGATATGTGCATGGCAAGGACCGATTGTGAAACGTCGCCTCTGCCTAAAATCTTCATCCTCGGTTAGAAGAGATGATGTTGGCCACTGATCAATCTCTATATCCCTTTTTTTCTTCTTCCTTCACTATGGCCCTCCTGTCGTCTCCTCCTTTCCCCCTCATGCTATGCTGTGCAGCCCTCCCCCCCCCCCCCTTTTGCGCCCCCACCTCCACCCCCACCCACACACGCCTTAACTCTTCCCTTCACCACCCCCACCCCCCACCTCCCAAGTCTGACCCGTACCAGCTAGGTTGTGAAGACTGAAGCCAGGGACAATGGCCAGTACTCCACCGCAGTGGGAAACAGACCACAAGCCAGCAGTCCGCTATTGACCCAGGGGACTCCACTCCGGGACCCAACAGAAGATAAAGGTCGTGACCTTATTGAGTTTAGCAGCCCAAGGAGAAAGGCGGCTACCCTCTCATATAACGAGTGGCAAACCATCTTGTAACACTTGGAACCAGGAGGGTGACTTCTTCGATGACTTCTGCAGGCAGCACCACTTACACTTTTCAGATCCCCAAATTATGTATCATGCATTACAAGGAACCACGCTTCGTTCGAAACACAACGGTCCCATTGCAAACCCATCACAGAATATTGACGGGGGGGGGTGGGGGGTGAGGGTGGGGTTCTTGCCAGTAATCTCTTGAGTTCATACAGTAGGCCCGCGTTTCCATATGAACCCGGTCTCTTCTTCCGTCTTGAGAGTTTCGATGAGGATAAGTCTCAAAAATGATCCCCTATGACCAGTCTTGGTCTTTCCCGAAGCAATTGGCAACGTGGCTATTTTCACATCATATGTCACTGTGTGCACACCACTGTTAGATGTGTGCTTAAAGTCAGCTAACGCTGCACGTATATAACGTGCATTGTCTGTGTCGACAAACATCCCCCTGATCTATTAAGAAGCTGTGTGTGTCTTGTGGGAGGAGGGAGGGTGGTGGGAGGAGGATCTCTGTGTTGCTGTGGCGTTGGGGTGAGGGGTGAGTGGGTTTGAACGTGTCTTTCAGTGTGTGAATGGTAAATAGACAACATATTGTGTCGCTCATGCAAGTTGCCGCACTTCGTAAATAGTACTCATTTTCATCATTATCACCGTAACTGCCACTACTGCTACTGTTAATACTGCTACTACTACCATCACCACCACCACCATATGCATGTGTGTTCGATTATATGTACCACACACCTTTATATGCCCATACACCATGTCTATAAACCTTGTACTACAAATAGTTTAAAAACCATCTCCATTTCTTATCCTTTCTCTTTGGCTTACTGTTTTTGTTCGTTGAGTTATCATCCTTTTTCAAATCATTATGATTTGTGTCCTATAAGCAAAGAGAATATCAGCGACTCTCTCACTGGAACTGAAGTACACAAGCAAACTTTGCTCTGCAGAATCTTCCTTCAAGTTGTACTGATCCGTGCAGACACTTACGTACACACACACACACACACACACACACACACATATATATATATATATATATATATATAGAGAGAGAGAGAGAGAGAGAGAGAGAGAGAGAGAATTATAAACAACGCTTGCTCTTATGTCTTAAATTGTAGGGCCTGTACCCATCGTCAACACAGTGCAGGCCTCCAAGGGTGGTACAGGACTGCTCAAAGGGCAGGTGAAGTCAGTGCTTCTCTGGGTCCTCCCCAGCACCTTCGGGTGTTTCTTTTTTCTTCTTCTTAAATTGTAGAAATAGGGGGTGATAAGCATTCATATCCACAGTGGTAGATAATTCTGCCTAACTAATAGTATGTGCTTGAGTGGGTGAATGGGGAATAATAAATGCTTCTCAAAATGAACCTTCAGCAAGTTTATAGTCTCCAAAGCGGGAGACAATCTCCAATGGGGAGAAAACTCACTAACATGTAACTCCTGGTCAGATACCGGTATTTCGAAACCTGATCGTTTCTCCTCAGTGACCACGGAAAGTGGTAACTTGACTCCTCTGCCTTTTTGATTTTAAGAAGAATGCTATCCCAGAAAAAGGCTGGTGTGCAATACCGTAGTATGTTTGTTGAGTTTTCAAAAAAACTAACCAAAGGTGCCACCTAAGAAGCAAAAGAAAATCATGAAAGAGCAAAACAAGCTATATTTTCTTGTGAAACGTAGAAAATATATAAAAAGATAACCTTTAAGACACAAGTGGTAAGGGCCAGTTCTTGGAATGAATCCGCAAGGGACTAAATTACAATAAACTAATAAATTCCAAGGATAAGTACCAGCACCGTTCCAAACAACTTACAGAGCAGTTAGGTGTTGGAACGACTGCAAGAAATATTCAATTATAAACAAAGCTTGCTCTTATGTCTTAGATTGAAGAAAATAGGGGGAGATAGCATTCATATCTGCAGTGGTAGATAATTCTGCCCTAACTAATAGTATGTGCTTGAGTGGTGAATGGGAATAATAAATGCTTCTCAAAAATGAGCCTTCAGCAAGCTTATAGTCTCCAAGGGGGAGAGACAATCTCCAATGGGGAGAAAACTCACTAACATGTAAACTCCTGGTCAGATACCGGTATTTCGAAACCTGATTGTTTCTCCTCAGTGACCACAGAAAGTGGTAACTTGACTCCTCTGCCTTTTTGATTTTAAGAAGAATGCTATCCCAGAAAAAGCTGGTGTGCAATTCCATAGTATGTTATATATATATATATATATATATATATATATATATATATATATATATATATATATATATATATATATATATACAATAAACAAACAAATAAATTCCAAGGATAAGTACCGAGCACCATTCCAGCAACTTACAGAGCAGCTTGGTGTTGCAATGACTGCAAGAAATATTCAATTATAAACAAAGCTTGTTCTTATGTCTTAGATTGAAGAAAATAGGGGGAGATAAGCATTCATAGCTGCAGTGGTAGATAATTCTACCTAACTAACAGTATGTGCTTGAGTGGGTGAATGGGGAATAATAAATGCTTCTCAAAATGAACCTTCAGCAAGTTTATAGTCTCCAAGGGGGAGACAATCTCCAATGGAACTCATGTCTTAGATTGAAGAAATAGGGGGAGATAAGCATTCATAGCTGCAGTGGTAGATAATTCTACCTAACTAACAGTATGTGCTTGGGTGGGTGAATGGGGAATGATAAATGATCTTTGGGAGGTTGTCACTGTTGATCTCATCATGGGGATGTTGTCACTGTTGATCTGCTCGTGGGAGGTTGTCACTGTTGATCTAATCGTGGGGAGGTTGTTCATCATTGATCTCATCGTGGGGAGGTTGTCACCGTTGATCTGATCGTGTGGAGGTTGTCACTGTTGATCTGACAGTGGGGAGGTTGTCACTGTTGATCTAATCGTGGGGAGGTTGTCACCGTTGATCTCATCATCGAGAGCTTATCACTATTGATCTGATCGTGGGGAGGTTGTCACCGTTGATCTGATCGTGGGGAGGTTATCACTGTTGATCTGATCGTGGGGAGGTTGTCATCGTTGATCTAATCGTGGTGAGGTTGTCACTGTTGATGTAACCGTGGGGAGGTTGTCATCATTGATCTCATCGTGGGGAGGTTGTCGCCGTTGATCTCATCGTGGGGAGGTTGTCACCGTTGATCTCATCGTGGGGGGTTGTCACTGTTGATCTGATCGTGGGGAGGTTGTCACCGTTGATCTGATCGTGGGGAGCTTGTCTTTTAACAGACTCTAGCTTTGTAAGTTTCTTAGAGTGACTATGTTTTTTTGTTTTTTTTATATAATTTATTTTAAAGTGGTTCGGGCTGTTGGATATAAAACCAATTCCACAGTAACGAAGAGCCACATAATCAATGAGCTTAGACGTACGTTTCGTGGATGGAAAGAAACGTTACTTTCTGCAGCGGAACTGACGCGCATTCCAGTCCCCTAAGAACAGACGCCCATCCCAATCCCCAAAGTGTTTCCATGACATATAGAACAGAGGGGCCAGTCACTCTGTAGGCCTTGGCTGGTAGGAAGCTGATTATGGTGGGATGAGATTGTCAAAAACCATAAAATTCGTGCATGTGGAATGAAACTTAATTGATGGCGATCAGCTGGTGTCAATTTCGATGGGAGAAGGGGGGGGGGGGTGTCATTAAAAGAAATCAGGAATAAGGAAAATGATAATTCATAAAAAGAATGCAAATGAAATAGAAAAAAAGTGAGAAGAGAAACTATACCACTGTTGGAATGGAAAGAAAGGAGAAGAAAGTGTCTTTGGAGACAATGAAAAATGTCTCATTCTTGAAAGAAGATAAATAATTAATGGGCAAACTATCCATCCTTTGAAAAGAGACATACCAATGACAAGTGACATTTTTGTTCAAAAAGGGAAAACAATTACAGCTGACACTGTATTATTTTCAGAAAGAGGGGAAACAACGACAGCTGACACTGTATTACTTTCAGAAAGAAGGGGGGAAATGACAGCTGACACTGTATTACTTTCAGAAAGAAGGGGAAACAATAACAGCTGACACTGTCATCTTCAGAAAGAAGGGGAAACAATGATAGTTGACACTGTGTCATCCTCAGAAAGAAGGGGGAACAATGATAGCTACTGTCATTTTCAGAAAGAAGGGAAACAGTGACAGCTGACACTGTATTATTTTTTTAAAAGAAGGGGGAAAACAGCGATAGCTGACACTGTATTATTTTTAGAAAGAAGGGGAAACAATGATAGCTGGCACCGTACTATTTTCAGAAAGAAGGAGAAACACAATGACAGCTGACACTGTCATCTTCAGAAAGAAGGGAAAACAATGACAGCTGACACTGTATTATTTTCAGAAAGAAGGGGAAACAATGACAGCTGACACTGTCATCCTGAGGAAGAAGGTAAACAACGACGGCTGACACTGTCATCTTCAGAAAGAAGGGGAAAACAATGATAGCTGACACTGTGTAATCCTCAGAAAGAAGGGAAAACAATGACAGCTGACACTGTATTATTTTTCAGAAAGAAGGGGAAAACAATGATAGTTGACACTGTGTCATCCTCAGAAAGAAGGGGAAACAATGATGGCTGACACTGTCATCTTCAGAAAGAAGGGGAAACAATGACAGCTGACACTGTATTATTTTCTGAAAGAAGGAGAAACAATGACAGCTGACACTGTATTATTTTCAGAAAGAAGGGGAAACAATGATAACTGACACTGTATTATTTTCAGAAAAGAAGGGGAAAGATTTGACTGTTAACACTGTATCATTCTGAGAGAGAATAGGAAAGAATGACAGTTGACGTTGTGTCATCCTCAGAAAGAAGTGAGAAAGAATGACAGTTGACACATGTCATCATCAGAAAGAAGTGAGAAAGAATGACAGTTGACACATGTCATCATCAGAAAGAAGTGAGAACGAATGACAGTTGACACATGTCATCATCAGAAAGAAGTGAGAAAGAATGACAGTTGACACGTGTCATCATCAGAAAGAAGTGAGAAAGAATGACAGTTGACACGTGTCATTCTCAGAAAGAAGTGAGAAAGAATGACAGTTGACACGTGTCATTCTCAGAAAGAAGTGATAAGAATGACAGTTGACTTGTGTCATTCTCAGAAAGAAGTGAGAAAGAATGACAGTTGACATGTGTCATTCTCAGAAAGAAGTGAGAAAGAATGGCAGTTGACGTTGTGTCATCCTCAGAAAGAAGTGATAAAGAATGACAGTTGACACTGTCTCATCCCAGAGATAGGAACGATTAACTTACAGTGGAAAAGTAGACCTTTTAGAATGGAAAGAATGTTTGCGAAGTTGTGTCATGACTGAAAAGAAAAAATAAGAGAAATTTTATCATTTTCAAGGAGGAAAGAATAAAGGAGGAGGGGGGGGGGGGGGGGGTAGGGGGGTCCATCACTCCAAAAAGAAAGCTGAAAGGAGAACGTGAATCATCCACAAAATAAAAAGCTGAAAGGAGAAAATGTATTTGCCTGGGGGGGGGGGGGGGGGGGGGGGGGGGGGGGGGGGGGGGGGGGGGGAAAAAAAATATACGCAGGAAAGAAAGAATAATAGGGGAACATTTCTCACCCCGCTGACAGGAGAACTTTATGATCCCAAAAAGAAAAGCTGAGGAGGAGAGAAAATGTCTCATCCTTGGAAAGAACAGAACAAGAAAGAAGACAAATGCAGGTTATGAGTGATCCAGGAAAGAACTGTAAGAAACGGGAAATGAGCCCTGCGTGTATCTTACTTACTTTTGCCGGGTAATAGCACTATTACTTTTGCCTGGTTGCAGCACTATTACTTTTGCCTGGTTTTACCACTATTACTTTTGCCTGGTTGAAACACTATTACTTTTGCCGGGTAATAGCACTATTACTTTTGCCTGGTGAAGCACTATTACTTTTGTCTGGTTGAAGCACTATTACTTTTGCCTGGTTGAAGCACTATTACTTTTGCCTGGTTGTAGTACTATTACTTTTGCCTGGTTTGAAGCACTATTACTTTTGCCTGGTTGAAGCACTATTACTTTTGCCGGGTAATAGCACTATTACTTTTGCCTGGTTGAAGCACTATTACTTTTGCCGGGTAATAGCACTATTACTTTTGCCTGGTAGTAGCACTATTACTTTTGCCTGGTTGAAGCACTATTACTTTTGCCTGGTTGTAGCACTATTACTTTTGCCTGGTTGTAGCACTATTACTTTTGCCTGGTAGTAGCACTATTACTTTTGCCTGGTTGCAGCACTATTACTTTTGCCTGGTAGTAGCACTATTACTTTTGCCTGGTTGCAGCACTATTACTTTTGCCCTGTAGTAGCACTATTACTTTTTGCCTGGTTGCAGCACTATTACTTTTGCCTGGTAGTAGCACTATTACTTTTGCCTGGTTGCAGCACTATTACTTTTGCCTGGTAGTAGCACTATTACTTTTGCCTGGTTGAAGCACTATTACTTTTGCCTGGTTGAAGCACTATTACTTTTGCCTGGTTGAAGCACTATTACTTTTGCCTGGTTGCAGCACTATTACATTTGCCTGGTTGCAGCACTATTACTTTTGCCTGGTTGCAGCACTATTACTTTTGCCTGGTTGTACCACTATCACTTTTGCCGGGTAATAGCACTATTACTTTTGCCTGGTAATAGCACTATTACTTTTGCCTGGTTGTACTACTATTACTTTTGCCTGGTTGCAGCACTATTACTTTTGCCTGGTTGAAGCACTATTACTTTTGCCTGGTTGAAACACTATCACTTTTGCCGGGTTGTACCACTATTACTTTTGCCTGGTTGAAACACTATTACTTTTGCCTGGTTGTACCACTATTACTTTTGCCTGGTTGAAGCACTATTACTTTTGCCTGGTAGTAGCACTATTCCCTCGCCGCTCGTTCTCATACACAGCCACACACATCATTCTCTCTCTCTCTTCTCTCTCTCTCTCTCTCTCTCTCTCTCTCTCTCTCTCCCCCCCCCCTCTCTCTCTCTCTCTCTCTCTCCCCCCCTTCTCTCTCTGTCTCTCTCCTCCCCCCCCTCTCTCTCTCTGTCTACCTCTCCCCTCTCTCTCTCTGTCTCTCTCTCCCTCTCTCTCTCTCTCCCCCCTCTCTCTCTCTCTCTCTTCCCCCTCTGTTTCTCTCTCCCTCCCTCTCTCCCTCCTCCCTCCTCTCTCTCTCTCTCTCTCTCTCTCTCTCTCTCTCTCTTCCCAACCTTGCCCCCACACCACCCCTCTACATGGAAAAGCTGTGACCTAATGCCGCACAGTTCATGGTTATCATGCCAAATAAGAGTTGGGATGGGGAGGAAGAGGAGGAGAAGGAAGGGGGCAGCTGGCTGTTAGACCATCCAGGCAGCTTGGTGGACAGGGATGGGGTGGGGTGGGGGGATGGGGGGGGGGTTGAGGGGGGGGGGTTACTGTACAGACGGATCCTAAGGGAACTGAGCAGGATGTTAAGCAGGTTCTGCGGTGGGAGGTCACTGAAGTCACTGGATGTTCTTCAGAAACTTTCCCTTGGCAAGGTACCGGGTGGGGCGGGTGGGGGGGGGGGGGGTGGGGGAGGGGAGATGGAGATGGCAGGGTGGTGGTGGCAGGCTTATTAGAGGTCAAGACAGAAGACTGGCAGGAGGGGGGGGGGAGGGGGAAGGGGAGGGGGGAATATATCCAATCCAACAAACGAAAAGATAGCTGGAAGTGCAGGGGGGACGTTTAACGGAAAGTTGGCAAGAAAGGAGAGGAGGCAGGAGGGTGCGGGGTGGGGGGTGGGTGGGTGGTGGTCGTAGTCGAAATAAAGAAAATACTAAATACAGGGGCACTGAAGACTTCCCACGGGAAAAAAAAAGAGAGAGAGAAGGGGGGGGGGGGGGGGGTGGGGGGGCACTGGACAGGAATCAGATGGTATACTACAGAGGACAGAGACAGAGAGTGTGTGTTAAACCACAAGAGTACAGGAGGAACGGGGGGGGGGGGGGGGGGGGGGAATTTTGGGAGAAGTGGGGGGGGGGGAGTAGATGATACAGGAAAGGGAGGGAGTGTTTGGGAAGAAATGATACCAGAAGAAGGGAATGGGGTGGAAGAGTGAAAAGGGACGGGGGGGGGGGGGGGGGGGGGGGGGGGGGGAGAGGGGGGGAGAGATAATGGACGGTAGATAATTCATTTTTTTTTAAAAAAGAGAGAGAGAGAGAGATTTCATGTGTGGGAGAGAATATGAACAGGAAACATGAATGCGGTGGGGATA
Organism: Conus betulinus; assembly: GCA_016801955.1. NCBI lineage: Eukaryota > Metazoa > Mollusca > Gastropoda > Neogastropoda > Conidae > Conus > Conus betulinus. The sequence goes on along the minus strand of JADBJO010004220.1, from coordinate 150,291 downwards.
GGGGAGGAGGGGGAGGGGTGATGGAGGAGGGAGGGGGCAGGCGGAGGGGTGACTGAGCTGGTTGGGAAATGAGATGAAATATATTCGAGTTGGGGGGGGGGGGGGGGGGGGAGGGGTGGTTGTAGATTCAGACAGCTGGTGGGGAGAGGGATGAGGGGTAGTGTACATAGATAAGGAGATAGTGTACATAGACAAGAAGATCGTGTACATAGATAAGGAGATCGTGTACATAGACAAGAAGATCGTGTACATAGATAAGGAGATCGTGTACATAGACAAGAAGATCGTGTACATAGATAAGGAGATAGTGTACATAGACAAGAAGATCGTGTACATAGACAAGGAGATCGTGTACATAGATAATGAGATCGTGTGCATAGATAAGGAGATAGTATACATGGATAAGGAGATCGTGTACAAAGATAAGGAGATAGTGTACATAGAGAAGGAGATCGTGTACAAAGAAAAGGAGATAGTATACACAGATAAAGAGAGAACGAAACCTTGAAGAATTGAATGATTGATCTTTAATCCCCATTGATTAAGATCATTTAGGAAACCCCGCCAACTAGTTTATCTTCAGCAATACCTACATTATTTGTGTGTGTGTGTGTGTGTGTGTGTGTGTGTGTGTGTGTGTGTGTGTGTGTGTGTGTGTGTGTGATATGTGCGAGAGAGGAGAGAGAGAGAGAGAGAGAGAGAGAGAGAGAGAGAGAGATGCACAAGAAGAACAACAAGTTGACTTTTCGTTGTCCCAAATTTTCGGCGAACACACCTCGCCTTCCTCAGGGGACTTTAATTGTCTTATGTTCACACAGGTATCACAAATCATTCTGACAATCACTGTTAAAACAAGGAAGAAGAAATTGAGAGGAACGTGCGTACATGAGCGCGTAGGTAAGCACATGCACCCGCGCATTGGTGTGACCAGGGACATGAATAATGAATGTGTGGTGGTAATTATGCATCACCGTTTCAAAAAAAGGGGGGTGGGGATAGGGAAGCAGCGGGCGGGGGAGGGGGAAAGGGGGGGGGGGGGGGGGGGGGGGCGAGGCAGGGGATGGGGAGAGGGGGAGAGGGGACAGGAACCCTGGGATGCGGCGGGAAGCAGGAAGGGAAAGAGCATGCAAACTTGTCTTTCCAATGGAGGTCACCCTATATATATATATATATATATATATATATATATATATATACGCATAAACACAAACATAAAAACACAACATAACCACGAAAACACACGTACGCACTTATTCCCCCACATCTTGCGTGCGCGTGCGCACACACACACACACACACACACATATATATATATATATATATATATAGAGAGAGAGAGAGAGAGAGAGAGCGAGAGAATTATAAACAAAAGCTTGCTCTTGTGTCTTAGATTGTAGAAATAGGGGGGGATGATAAGCCTTCGTATCTGCAGGTGGTAGATAATTCTGCCTAACTGACAGTGTGTGCTTGAGTGGGTGAATGGGGAGTGATAAATGGTTCTCAAAATGAACCTTTAGCAAGCTTATAGTCTCCGAAGCGGGAGACAATCTCCAATGGGGAGGAAGCTCACTAACATATAACTCCTGGTCAGATACCGGTATTTCGAAACCTGATTGTTTGTCCTCAGTGACCGCGGAAAGTGGTAATTTGACTCCTCTGCCTTTTCAGTTTTAAGAAGAATGCTTTATACCAGAAAAAGGCTGGTGTGCAATACCGTAGTATGTTTGTTGAGTTTTCAAAAAAAAAACCAACCAAAGGTGCCACCTAAGAAGCAAAAGAAAAATCATGAAAGAGCAAAACAAGCTACATTTTCTTGTGAAAAGTAGATAATATAAAAAGATAAAACTCTTAAGACACAAGTGCTGAGGGCCAGTTCTTGGAATGAATCTGCAAGGGACTAAATTACAATAAACTAATAAATTCCAAGGATAAGTACCGAGCACCATTCCAGCAACTTACAGAGCAGCTTGGTGTTGCAATGACTGCAAGAAATATTGAATTATAAACAAAGCTTGCTCTTATGTCTTAGATTGTAGAAATAGGGGGTGATAAGCCTTCATATCTGCAGTGGTAGATAATTCTGCCTAATTGACAGTATGTGCTTGAGTGGGTGAATGGGGAATGATAAATGCTTCTCAAAAATGAACCTTTAGCAAGCTTATAGTCTCCGAAGCGGGAGACAATCTCCAATGGGGGGAAAGCTCAGTAACATGTAACTCCTGGTCAGATACCGGTATTTCGAAACCTGATTGTTTGTCCTCAGTGACCGCGGAAATGGTAACTTGACTCCTCTGCCTTTTTTGGTTTAAGAAGAATGTTTTACCAGAAAAAGGCTGGTGTACAATACCGTAGTATGTTTGTTGAGTTTTCAAAAAAAACAACCAAAGGTGCCACCTAAGAAGCAAAAGAAAAATCATGAAAGAGAGCAAAACAAGCTACATTTTCTTGTGAAAAGTAGATAATATAAAAAAAGATAATCTCTTAAGACACAAGTGCTGAGGGCCAGTTTCTTGGAATGAATCCGCAAGGGACAAAATTACAATAAACTAATAAATTCCAAGGATAAGCACCGAGCACCATTCCAGCAACTTACAGAGCAGCTTGGTGTTGCAATGACTGCAAGAAATATTGAATTATAAACAAAGCTTGCTCTTATGTCTCAGATTGTAGAAATCGGGGGGGGGATAAACCTTCATATCACCTTCATGGCACCTTTGTTGTTTTTTTTAAATCTCATGAAAATGTGTGTGTGTGTGTGTGTGTGTGTGTGTGTGTGTGTGTGTGTGTGTGG
>JADBJO010004220.1:140000-145000 GCA_016801955.1 Conus betulinus | reverse complement strand
GCAAGGGAGGTACTCATCCGGCTGGACAGATTGCATCATTTAAGTATAAGGAAAATACACATTGTTTCCTTAAAGCATAAGGAAAATAAATGATTAAATTAACTAAACTATCAGGACGTAATAGATTTAGGCTTAGCTCACATTGTCAGGATGGCACTGATATTTGTAACATAAGCCAACTCACACGAAAACGATCAAATCCGATTAGAAGACTTCCGTACAGAACGTCCTTTCCTACGCTACCGTCCCCGTCCCTTTAGTTCCAAAACACAGTTTCCATCCCCTTCTCTCTCCTTGCACGAATAAACATAAACAGTAAACACAAGCTCACATTCTTCCATTCCTCCTCTCTCCCAACCTCACCCTCTAATCCGACGGATCCCCACATTCCTTTTCTTTTTGTTTGTTTGTTTGTTTTGCTGCTTTCTCTCTCTTGGCAGACAGCTCATTGATATCAGCCGTGATGTTTTGAAGTAAAGAGAAGTACTTGTCACCGTCACTTTACACTTTACCACAGCGTTTATCGATGTCGTCGTATTTCGTTCTGACAAGACCAAATCTGCTTTGATTGCAGTGAGGTCTTGTCTCATGAGCTCCATGCAAGCTTCTAACGATGTGAACGTGTTGTCCCTGTCGCTGGATGGCGTCTACAATCTGCTGTGCAGTATCCGCTGGCAGGCGAGAATCAGTAGAAACATGGAGAGGGGGACAGACGGAACTGCTTTTTTTTTTTTCTGCGTTTGTCCGCGCGCTGTCTTGTTTGTTGTGGTCAGGTCTAGGCTTTAACTCAACGTCTCCACAACACAGGAGATACGCCACCACAAACACAAAAAACACGTATGTCCACTTTGTTCCTTGTTGTAATCACCCGTGTCTTCATCTTCTTTGCAAAAACGGCTGGCTTCGCCATGAAGCACAACTACGTGGAGAGGAAGAGGCCCCATGTCACTGGAAATGGCGGGGTAACCAAACACGGTCACACACGTAATGTTCTCATCCCCCCAGCTGATGCATTTGTACCATAGTGTTCAAATACTTCGGCTGTTGGGATGATCCCTGGAGTCTTTTAGCCAGGGTACGACGACAACAAACAACAACAACAACTTGAAATTGATTTTTTGCCCCCCCCCCCACCCCCCGATATGGAGAGGTGAAGTCAGAGAGAAGCAGACAGACAGACAGAAAGACATGGTTCCAGGGGGGACGCAGCAACTTTTCAAACTTGATTTCCTCTTCACTCATCGAAGCTTCACTTGAGACAGACTGGAATTAGTGTTGGAGGGGGGGGGGGGGGGGGGGGGGGGGGGGCAGAGTGGGGAGGTTAGGGGCAAAAAGGATTGGAGGGAGAAGGAGGGGGAGAGGGGGTATCGAAGAAAGTGTGTTGGGAGGTAAGGGATACTCAGAACTCATTTCCCATCATGGTTGAGGCTCACCCGAAAATGGACCAGTCTTAGGCATTCACAGACAGACAGGGGTCAGGGAAGGTGGGCAAAAAGGGAGTTGGGGGGAGGGGGGGGGGGGGAGACGGGTGGCGATCATTTGAAATTCATTGAACATCTTCTGTAAAAGCATCGTTGTTGCTGTTTTGGTTTCTTTTGGATGTTGTTGTGTTTTTTTGTCAACAGATCTCCAGCTGTACCATGTGTGCGAAAAAAAGAAGAAGAAGATGAAAGAAAGAAAAAGCAAACAAATGAAAACGTTTCTAAAGATCATTGATCATGATTCATCTACCTTGGTGTGGCTGTACACATTAAATTATTGCGCTGAGGCCTTGCTTAAAGAGTCCAGTATTTATAGACTGGCGCAATTAGATTGTTTTGAGAATTTTTTGTGTCTGAAAGTTGATTTTCCTCCTCTTTTTCTTTCATATGGCCATCAAGGTGTAAGTCAGGTGGTTCCAAGCAGACAGATTGAAATGAAAGGATTGGGACTGTTCAGGGGATTCCAGCTGGGACAAAGATAGGGTATACGGGTGCATGGCAAAGGCTTGAAATGTGATGTCACCCAAAGGGGAAGGTCATGTAGTTGAAGGTTGTTTGTGATGTCATCGGTGGAAATCCCCCCCCCCCCCCCCAAAAAAAAAAAAAAAAAAACACAACAGTTTACAAAAAACAGGGGGAAATAATGACAACACACTGGGGGGGGGAAATATAGATCAATAATCAGTTTAAGCGTTAATGCTGCCGGCAAACTTATGATAGGCCAGAAAATGTTTACAATAGATGGAGGCTCCTACCAGAAAAAGCGATTCAAAGACAGCCTCAAATCTTCCCTGAAGGCCTTCAACATCAGCCACACAACATGGGAGCAGACTGCCCAGGACAGAGACGGATGGCGATCAGCTGTCCGCAAAGGTGCAGAGACCTGTGAAAGCAACAGAATTTGCTGCAGCTGAGCAGCGCAGGATGATCAGGAAGACCAGTGTCAAGAGATCTCCAGCTGCTGCCACCATCCCTTGTCCGTGCTGCGATAGGTCTTCCCGGCGCAGATCGGCCTGACCAGCCATCAACGCACTCACCCCAGATCCCAGGATGACTAGATGGCCTTTGTCGTCTCGACGGACAAAACAACACCACCAATGGAGGGGACAACGCTCAATTTTCCTACCACAGTAGTATGACTAGTGTTTACTGCGCGCGTGCGCGCGCGCGCGCGCGTATGTTTGATCTGCGTGTGTGTGTGTGTGTGTGTGTGTGTGTGTGTGTGTGTGTGTGTGTGTGTGTCCGTGGTGTGTGTGTGTGTGTGTGTGTGTGTGTGTGTGTGTGTGTGTGTGTGTGTTACAGAAGGGGTTTCAAGGGTGTGACCTCTTTGAACAGAACGAAAAACAGAGAAAAGAAGATTTAAAGTGTGTGTGCAGGTGCGTGTTCTGTATGCCCCCCCCCCCCCCACCCCCCACTCCCCGAATCACACACTTCCGTTTACAAATTACCATTTCCACCTGTGTAACCATGACAACAGACTGACAACTTGAAATATAGTGGGAAAGGACCATGATCATATATATGTCATACAATGCAGTTCAGATTTACAGGTTATGTTAATGTTCTTCAACGCGCACAAGAAGAAGAAAAATAAAACCAGAATAATATTTCTTTCAGAGTTCTGCACTCAAGATTACTTTTCGGACAATCCCTCATATGAAATGTTCCACGTCACAAATATTTCAGGATCTGTTTCTCACAGTCACAATATTCTCCGGCACACCACAGTCCTTACGGAATTCTTCCCAGTCAGCTTCAGATGAATTCATATAACACGGTCGGTTTCTTCAAGTTCAGAACAGATGTTTCTTAACAATACACACTATCGGAGCAGGACAATTCATAGGAGCGTCAACAACAAGAAACATCTGTACCAGGAAAAGGAGCGCCCCAACAGGTTAGGACTAAGGCTGACTCTGTCATCCACCCTCAGATTATTATTATTATTATTATGAATACTTATATAGCGACTGTTCTCGACTGGTGACCAAGCTCTAAGCGCTTTACAATCCACACTCGTTTTACACAACGGGCTGCCTACCTGGGTAGTGCCGACTGAGGAGCTGCCAGCTGGCGCTTCATTCAGTCGTTTCCTGTGTCATCCAGTCAATATTGTTCACACTCAATTTCCTTACTTCCTTCATTCTTTCCATTTCTCACGAAGGGTGCATGCTATGTGTAACGTTTCATCCATACCAACGGCCAAACTGACCTTCTCTTGTCGAAAGTTGGTGATGGGATTTTACGTGTGTGTGCAAGATGTTATGCGTGCGTTCACACACGGAACCTCGGTTTATAGTCTCATTCGAAGGACTCTTTGGGAAATGGAGTCAGAGCCAACGTTAACCCCGAGGGAAAAAATCCCCCTGTGCCGAAACGGCCCGGCGGAGCTTCGAACCCGCAACCCCAGGATCACCAAGATTACGAGTCCGGCGCTCTACCGATTGAGCTAGTCCGGCCCCCAATGACGACGTCATTACAGGTGTGGCTCCCTCATGGACCAGATGGACCAGACAGCTTCCCTCGTATGAAGCAAGTCACACACATCTTTTTTTTTTTTTCATAATGATAAAACGATTTAGAACAAGGCACATGGTGAGTCGTCCCACTGTTTGAACTGGCAACACCTTCTTGACTCTTGCTTCTTGCCTGCTCTGAACTTCCACAACTTTGATAAGGCTTCGCAGGATCAGCCATCAGGTCTCCTAATGCCCGTTGATCAGCCGCCAGGTCTCCCAATGCCGTTGATCAGCCGCCAGGTCTCCCAATGCCCGTTGATCAGCCGCCAGGTCTCCCAATGCCCGTTGATCAGCCGCCAGGTCTACCAATGCCCGTTGATCAACATCAGGTCTCTCAATGCCCGTTGATCAGCCGCCAGATCTCCCAATGCCCGTTGATTATCCGCCAGATCTCCCAATGCCCGTTGATCAGCCGTCAGGTCTCCCAATGCCCGTTGATCAGCCGCCAGGTCTCCCAGTGCCCGTTGAAGAAAAAAAACCCACTGAGGTCCGGTATATGCTGGTTGTCTTTCCAGATCTAACTCCCATTGGTCACAGGGCTAAACACCGATGATGCTAAGGGGGAAAAAATACAGTATTTTACATCCGTTTATCTTCAGCATTTTTACGTATGAGAAAAGACTGCATTTTCAAAAAAAGAAATCCTTTCGTGTGGAGACATTTCTATGTTTACTGGTTTTCAGCATGTACTCCAAATCTTACTTCACAGGCCAATCCAAAAACATTTCTCATTTCAGCCAATGAAAATGTAGATAATGAAAACAACTCTAGCGAGCCTACTCCACGAAAACAAAAACGGACCAAACTACACTACTTACAACAGAATAACAAAACAACAGTGTGAGGATGATAGCGCATCCGTCACAGTGTGTGTGTGTGTGTGTGTGTGTGTGTGTGTGTGTGTGTGTGTGTGTGTGTGTGTGAGTGAGTGAGTGAGTGTTAGGGAGGGAAAGAGGGAGGCCAGATGTTGGAAAACGTGCTTTCCCTTTTGGTTTGAAGA
>JADBJO010004220.1:127500-137500 GCA_016801955.1 Conus betulinus | reverse complement strand
TAACTCAGTGCATAACACGCAGGTTAAAGTGTGTGCTTAAGACGTGTAACTCAGTGCATAACACGCAGGTTAATGTGTGCTTAAGACGTGTAACTCAGTGCATAACACGCAGGTTAATGTGTGCTTAAGACGTGTAACTCAGTGCATAACACGCAGGTTAAAGTGTGTTTAAGACATGTAACTCAGTGCATAACACGCAGGTTAATGTGTGCTTAAGACGTATAACTCAATGCATAACTCGCAGATTAATGTGTACTTAAGACGTGTAACTCAGTGTATAACTCGCAGCTGTGCTTAAGACGTGTAACTCAGTGCCTAACTCGCAGGTTAATGTGTGCTTAAGACGTGTAACTCAGTGCCTAACTCGCAGGTTAATGTGTGATTCAGACGTGCATTCAAAAGCGGCACAGCCCCGCCCACAATGTGCAGCGTGTTCATTTCCTGTGCCCACGATGTGCAATGTGTTAATTTCCTGTGCCCACAATGTCCACAGTGTGTTTCATTTCCTTTGTCCACAATGTCCAAAGTGTGTTCACTTCTTGTGCCCACAATGAGCAATGTGTTAATTTCCTGTGCCCCACAATGTCCACAGTGTGTAAACTTCCTGTGCCCACAATGTCCACAGTGTGTTCACTTCCTGTGCCCACAATGTGCAATGTGTTAATTTTCTGTGCCCACAATCTGCAGTGTGTTCACTTCCTGTGCCCACAATGTCCAGTGTGTTCATTTCCTGTGCCCACAATGTCCACAGTGTGTTAACTTCCTGTGCCCACAATGTCCACAGTGTGTTCACTTCCTGTGCCCACAATGTGCAATGTGTTAATTTTCTGTGCCCACAATCTGCAGTGTGTTCACTTCCTGTGCCCACAATGTACAGTGTGTTCATTTTCTGTGCCCACAATCTGCAGTGTGTTCACTTCCTGTGCCCACAATGTCCAGTGTGTTCATTTTCCTGTACCCACAATGTGCAATTTGTTAATTTCCTGTGCCCACAATGTGCAGTGTGTGTTCATTTCCTGTACCCACAATGTCCACAGTGTGTTCATTTCCTGTGCCCACAATGTGCAATGTGTTCATTTCCTATGCCCACAATGTGCAGTGTGTTCATTTCTTGTGCCCCACATTGTACAGTGTGTTCATTTCCTGTGACCACAATGTGCATAGTGTGTTCATCTCATGTGCCCTCAATGTGCACAGTATGTTCATTTCCTGTGCCCACAATGTGCACAGTGTGTTTATTTCCTGTGTGCCCACAATGTGCACAGTGTGTTCATTTCCTGTGCCCAAATGTGCACAGTGTGTTCATTTCCTGTGCCCACAATGTGCATAGTGTGTTCATTTCCTGTGCCCACAATGTGCAGTGTGTTCATTTCCTGTACCCACAATGTGCAGTGTGTTCATTTCCTGTGCCCACAATATCCACAGTGTGTTCATTTCCTGTACCCACAATTTTCCTGTACCCACAATGTACAGTGTGTTCATTTTCTGTGCCCACAATGTGCAGTGTGTGTTTCATTTCCTGTGCCCACAATATACAGTGTGTTGATTTCCGGTACCCACAATGTACAGTGTGTTCATTTCCTGTGCCCACAATGTGCAGTGTGTTCATTTCCTGTGCCCACAATGTGCAATGTGTTCATTTTCTGTGCCCACAATGAGCAGTGTATTGACTTCCTGTGCCCACACTGGAGTGGTGGTCACTGTTCGTCAACCAGAAGCTGCTGATTGTGCTGTCACATTTCCTGTTTATTGAATGTCTAAACTGTAAAATAAAGTAGGATAGATAAAAATTCGAGAAAAAAACAAACAACAAACAAACATTGAAATGATGTTACACAAATGGTGCGTGAGAAGAGAGGGTAGGGCTCTAAGAGAAGGGATAGGGGTGGCAGATGGGGAGACAGAGGTGCCTAGCTCGTTCTAATTGAGTTTGTGTGTGTGTGTGTGTGTGTGTGTGTGTGTGTGTGTGTGTGTGTGTGTGTGTGTGTGTGTGTGTGTGTGTGTGTGTGTGTGTGTGTGTGTGTGTGTGCGAGTCGGTCTGTGTGTGTATGTGTGTGTGTATCTGCGTGTGTGTGTATCTGTGTGTGTGCGTGCGTGCGTGCGTGCGTGTATGTGTGTGTGTGTGTGTGTGTGTGTGTGTGTGTGTGTGTGTGTTATAGTGAATAAAAAGATAGGATAGGGTATTGAGAGGATGTTGGAGAGGGGGGGGGGGGGGGGGGGGGAGGGCGACAAGATAAAGGAAGTCTTGTTCGTTCTGCCGCACACATTTTTCATGCGTCACAGCCACAAACAACCTGTTCATTGTATGACACATGCTCATTGTATCTTACAAGTACGTACGCATTCTGTCGTATACACTCGTCTATGCATGGGTATCTAGCGCGTATGAGCATACGTGCTAATATTATGTGCAGTAGGACAAGAGAGAGGGTGAGAGTATAGTATGTTGCGTGTATCCAGACACGAACTTGAGACAGACAATATGTTACATACAGCAGGAGAGAGGGTGATATAGTGTATGCGTGTGTGTCTAGAAATGATCTTGAGACAGACAATATGTCGTATCAAATACAGCAAGACAGAGGATGAGGATACGCTGCGTATGTCTGCAAATAACCTGGAGACGGATAAGCAACTGTGTTCAAGAGAACAAAGGACGAGGTTAACAGCATACGCACGTGTGCCTGAAACTAACTGTGAGACAGTCAATATGCCAATGTATTGTGCCTGAAACTAACTGTGAGACAGTCAATATGCCATGCCCTGAATGTGATTGTGGGCCTGAAACTAACTGTGAGACAGTCAATATGCCAATGTATTGTGCCTGAAACTAACTGTGAGACAGTCAATATGCCAATGTATTGGGCCTGAAACTAACTGTGAGACAGTCAATATGCCAGTGATTTGTGCCTGAAACTAACTGTGAGACAGTCAGTATGTCAATGTCGCCGTATCAACATGTTTGTTTTCCAGAGGGTCTGGAATGAAGATGGTGGATTTTAGTGTACCAGTTTCGTAGAGACACAGACTGAGCGACAGTCTCTGAGAGAGAGAGAGAGAGAGAGAGAGAGAGAGAGAGAGAGAGAGAGAGAGAGAGAGTTCAAATTCAGGTTCAGAGTTTTATTCATGTGCACGCCGTTGCCCCTCATGACAGAGTTATTGAGCAATCATTTCACGCAAGTTTTTTTTTTTTTTTATTATGTCAGTTATAAGGTGAAAGATAGTTGAAACGCTTTGAACCAGAAATTTGACAGATTTCTGATGGCTCTTACAGAGAGAGATAGACAGACAGACAGACAGACAGATAGAGGCAGAGAGAGAGAGACAGAGTGGCAGACAGAAAGAGAGAACGAAATGGGAAGACAGAGACAGCATGACAGTCTGTGCGGTCTGATCAACAATTATTGGAGGGGGAGGAGGTGTGATTGACAATTATTGGAGAGGGGAGAGAGTGTACTGTAAAAGGGAAGAGGGTGGAAGGGGGAGGGGTGAGGAAACGAAGCGGTGGTTCCTGACAGCTTCCCCACAGCTGTGAAATTACCCTTTCACGACCACAACTGACTTCCCCGCCTGGAGCCACAGTGACAAGATTCCATCCGGCGCCCACAATGACCAATTACCGAGCTGAAGGGGAGATAGAGAAAGAAAGAGAGGGGGGTCACACACACACACACACACACACACACACACACACACACACACACACACACACACACACACACACACGCACGCACGCACGCACGCACACGCGCGCGCGCGCGCGCGCGCGCGCGAGGGGGAGGGAAGGTAAGGGGACATGGGGGATGGGGAGGGAAGGTAAGGGGGCATTGGGATGCGGGAGGGAAAGAAAGGGGGCATGGGGTGGGGGAGGGAAAGAAAGGTGGTAGGGGAGGGAAGGAAAGGGGGTGGGGTGGGAGAGGGAAGGAAAGGGGGCATGAGGGGTGGGGAAAGGAAAGGAAGGGGGTGGGGGGGAAGGGAAGAAAGATGGTGGGGAAGGGAAGGAAAGGGGATGGGGGGTGGGAGGGGAAGGAAAAGGGGGGGCATGGGGGTGGGGGAGGGAAGGTAAGGGGGCATGAGGGTGGGGGAGGGAAGGTAAGGGGCATGGGGGTGGGGGAGGGAAGGTGAAGGGGCATGGGGGTGGGGAGGAAAGGTATGGGGGTGGGGGGGGAAGGAAAAGGGGGCATGGGGGTGGGGAGTGACGTGCGGGAACGGGAGTGGAAGGAGAAAGACGAGGAGAGGGTGGTATCCAAGAAAATGTGTGGGGAGGTTTTTTTTTTTTTTTTCTTTTTTTTTTTTTTTTTTTTTTTTTGGGGGGGGGGGGGGGGGGGCATATCTGAGCTCATTTGCCCTCACTCATTGAGATTAAGCTTGAAATGGACTCGTCAGTGTGAGGAGGGGGGGGGGGAGTGAGGGAGGGAATGGGGCGAACGGTTGGAAGGTGGGTTGATCAGAGTGAGTTCCGCAGCACTGTTTCGGGCTGTCTCAGTCTGGTACAAGAGGGAAGACAGGGGAAGGGCAGTGCTCGTTTTCCGCCCTCACTGGGCCGACACCTGAGACGGACCGGTCAGAAGCAGCAGGCAGTAACTGACCCCCAGTCACTAAAGGTTACACTGAACAATGAACTCGTCCAAGCAAACAAGAACAGGGGAATGGGCAGGAGGAGAAAAGAGCGAGAAATACGGGAGGAGAAAGGGTGAGGAGGGGGGGGGGGGGGGGGGTGGTTAGAGCTCATTAGCAGATACACCTGTCTAAACTCTTCCCAACTGTAGTTGGCTGTACGTCTGTGTTCAGGGTTAAAACAATCACAGAGATAATCACAGAGATAAGATAGCTATATAATGCATAGACACACCTGTCCCCAACCTCACAGTCACACAGACTGCTTCACACAGTCTCACAGTCTCACATGGTCATACACAGTCTCACATAGTCACACACACAGTCTCACATAGTTACACACAGTCTCACATAGTCACACACAGTCTCACATAGTCATACACAGTCTCACATAGTCACACACACACACAGTCTCACATAGTCACGCACACAGTCTCACATAGTCACACACACAGTCTCACATAGTCACACACAGTCTCACATAGTCACACACAGTCTCACATAGTCATACACAGTCTCCCACAACTTCATGCAACATCACACAACCTCACATAGTCATAGACAGTCTTAGGCTGACATGTTGGTCTCTGACGCTGTTAGGCTGTCATGTTGGTCTCTGACTGATGCTGTTAGGCTGTCATGTTGGTCTCTGACGCTGTGAGGCTGTCATGTTGGTCTCTGACTCTGACTCTGTAGGCTGTCATGTTGGTCTCTGACTCTGTTAGGCTGTTATGTTGGTCTCTGACTCTGTTAGGTTCCCGTGTTGGTCTCTGACGCTGTTAGGCTGTCATGTTGGTCTCTGACTCTGTTATGCTGTTATGTTGGTCTCTGACTCTGTTATGCTGTTATGTTGGTCTCTGACTCTGTTATGCTGTTATGTTGGTCTCTGACGCTGTTAGGCTGTCATGTTGGTCTCTGACTCTGACGCTGTTAGGCTGTCATGTTGGTCTCTGACTCTGTTAGGCTGTCATGTTTGTCTCTGACTCTGACGCTGTTAGGCTGTCATGTTGGTCTCTGGCTCTGTTAGGCTGCCATGTTGGTCTCTGACTCTGACGCTGTTAGGCTGTCATGTTGGTCTCTGACTATGTTAGGCTGTCATGTTGGTCTCTGACTCTGACGCTGTTAGGCTGTCATGTTGGTCTCTGACTATGTTAGGCTGTCATGTTGGTCTATGACGCTGTTATGCTGTGATGTTGGTCTCTGACGCTGTTAGGCTGTCATGTTGGTCTCTGACTATGTTAGGCTGTCATGTTGGTCTATGACGCTGTTATGCTGTTATGTTGGTCTCTGACGCTGTTAGGCTGTCATGTTGGTCTCTGACTCTGATGCTGTTAGGCTGTCTTGTTGGTCTCTGACTCTGACGCTGTTAGGCTGTCATGTTGGTCTCTGACGCTGTTAGGCTGTCATGTTGGTCTCTGACGCTGTTAGGCTGTCATGTTGGTCTCCGACTCTGTTAGGCTGTCATGTTGGTCTCTGACGCTGTTAGGCTGTCATGTTGGTCTCTGACGCTGTTAGGCTGTCATGTTGGTCTCCGACTCTGTTAGGCTGTCATGTTGGTCTCTGACGCTGTGAGGCTGTCATGTTGGTCTCTGACTCGCTGTTAGGCGGTCATGTTGGTCTCTGACGCTGTGAGGCTGTCATGTTGGTCTCTGACCCTGTTAGGCTGTTATGTTGGTTTCTGACTCTGACACTGTTAGGCTCTCATGTTAATATCTGACTCTGATGTTGTTAGGCTGTCATGTTGGTCTCTGACTCTGATGCTGTTAGGCTGTCATGTTGGTCTCTGACGCTGTTAGGCTGTCATATTGGTCTCTGACGCTGTTAGGCTATCATGTTGGTCTCTGACTCTGTTAGGCTGTCATGTTGGTCTCTGATTCTGTTAGGCTGTCATGTTGGTCTCTGACTCTGACTCTGACGCTGTTAGGCTGTCATGTTGGTCTCTGACGCTGTTAGGCTGTCATGTTGGTCTCTGACTGTTAGGCTGTCATGTTGGTCTCTGACTCTGTGTTGTTAGGCTGTCATGTTGGTCTCTGACTCTGATTCTGTTAGGCTGTCAGTTGGTCTGTCGCTGTTAGGCTCTGACTCTGACTCTGACGCCGTTAGGCTGTCATGTTGGTCTCTGACGCTGTTAGGCTGTCATGTTGGTCTCTGACTCTGTTAGGCTGTCATGTTGACGCTGTTAGGCATGTTGGTCTCTGACGCTGTTAGGCTGTCATGTTGGTCTCTGCTCTGTTATGTCGGTCATGTTGGTCTCTGGCTGTCACTGACGCTGTTAGGCTGTCATGTTGGTCTCTGACGCTGTTAGGCTGTCATGTTGGTCTCTGACGCTGTTAGGTTAGTTGGTCTGTCATGTTGTCATGTTGGTCTCTATCTGAGGCTGTTAGGCTGTCATGTTGGTCTCTGACGCTGTTAGGCTGTCATGTTGGTCTCTGACTCTCTTAGATGTTGGTCTCTGACGCTGTTAGGCTGTCATGTTGGTCTCTGACGCTGTTAGCTGTCATGTTGGTCTGTGTCATGTTTAGGCTGTCATGTTGGTCTCTGACGCTGTTAGGCTGTCATGTTGGTCTCTGACTCTGTTAGGCTGTCATGTTTGGTCTCTGACTCTGACTTAGGCTGTCTGAGCTGTTAGGTCATGTTGGTCTCTGACGCTGTTAGGCTGTCATGTTGGTCTCTGACTCTGACGCTGTTAGGCTGTCATGTTGGTCTCTGACTCTGTCATGTAGGCTGTACGCTGTTGTCTCTGTTGACTCTGATGCTGGTAGGCTGTCATGTTGGTCTCTGACTCTGATGTTAGGCTGTCATGTTGGTCTCTGACTCTGTTAGGCTGTCATGTTGGTCTCTGACTCTGATGCTGTTAGGCTGTCTCTGTTGGTCTCTGACTCGTACTGTTAGGCTGTCATGTTGGTCTCTGACTCATGTTGGTCTCTGATGCTGTGTCAGGGTCTCTGTCAGGCTGTTGTGGGTCTCTGACGCTGTTAGGCTGTCATGTTGGTCTCTGACTCTGACTGTTAGGCTGTCATGTTGGTCTCTGATGCTGTTAGGTGTCAGGCTCTGATCTCTGTTGGTCTCTGACGCTGTTAGGCTGTCATGTTGGTCTCTGACGCTGTTAGGCTGTCATGTTGGTCTCTGACTCTGTCATGTTGGTCTCTGTTAGGCTGTCATGTTGGTCTCTGACTCTTCTGCTGTTAGGCTGTCATTAGGCTTCAACCATGTAACTAATCAGTCATTGAACGCCTGTGGTTTGTTTTTTTTTTTTATACAGAGAGAATGCAGTTCGCCTTCCTCTCCTCGCGCAGGTACGGTTCCATGCGTGGATAACAGTCCGTATACAATAGATGTGGTCTTCGTTGGTCCCGTGATCACAAAGTCTGTATTGAGCCTAACACTGAGGTGAGTACATGTGTCAAAGTTGTCATCAGTACAAAGTGTAGATGATGATGTCAGTCAGTACAATAATGGATGCTTCCTTCCTGTGTCTGTTATCAACCGTCGCTTTTCCCACGAAATGACTCTGCTCGCTTTTCCCACGGGATGACTGCTCGCTTTTCCCACAAGATGACTGCTCGCTTTTCCCACGAGATGACTGCTCGCTTTTCCCACGAGAAGACAGCTCGCTTTTCGCTTTCAAGGTTTCTGGAATCAGGGAGCGCTAGCATTAGCGAGTTGTATGGCTATATTGAGCTCCTTGGCCGTTAGATGGGGGGATTCCGGGAGTGCTTACTGCTGCCCACGTCAGCAGCACACAACCGTCATATCATGGCCATTTGATGACGTCATTTAGGGGCTGAAATGCATACTGGGTATGTCAAATATTGCTCTTGTATTTCACGTGTCAATCTTTTTTTTTTCTCTGTGAGCACAAAATTGTGTAGGAGTCTACACAGTCAGTTAATGCAAGGAACACATTTCGCTGACATTTCCGATCGTCTGTTAGATACACAAAAAGTGCTGTGAATGGGACACTGGGCCTACACCAGACAAACACAGATACCCACGCAGAGACTGGTGTTTGTTGTTATACTCATGTTGCTGTTTGTTGTTGTACTGGTGTTGGTGTTTGTTGTTATACTGATGTTGATGTTTGTTGTTATACTGATGTTGATGTTTGTTGTGTATACTGATGTTGGTGTTTGTTGTTATACTGGTGTTGGCGTTTGTGTGGGGGGTCAGAAACATGCACGCGTGCACTCGTATGTGTGTGTGTGTGTGTGTGTGTGTGTGTGTGTGTGTGTGTGTGTGTGTGTGTGTGTGTGTGTGTGTCTGTCTGACCGTCTGTCTGTCTCTGTCCGTCTGTCTGTCTGTCTGTCTGTCTGTCTGTCTATGTGTTTGTGCACATAAATGTGCATTTATCTGTCTTTGGATATACCTCTGAGTGTGTGTCTATCTGTATATGTGTGTAAGTGTGTAAGTGAGTCTGTCTGTGTGTAAGTGTGTGTGTGTGTGTGTGTGTGTGTGTGTGTGAGAGAGAGAGAGAGAGAGAGAGAGAGAGAGAGAGAGAGGTTTTGACAGAACCCACTGTCTGAGGTATCTCTGACGATAATGTTTCCAGTTGCACGTGCTATCTGTCTTATCTCCTCTTCGTTTTTCACACGACTTGGTTGTAACCCTGAGTCAAAACAAGGCACTGTAATCCAGTCTTCCTCAAACCTCACCACCCCCACCCTCTTCATTGCTGCCGCCCATTCTCGCCTCTTGCACCTCCCCATGTTCTTCTTCTGCTGCCTTCCCCTGTGAACCCGCAAAGGTCGTGATCAGTAGCTAGACGAGAAAATCTCCTGGGAAGGGGGCAGGAAGGCAACGGTGGATGGATGGGGGGGGGGGGGGGGGGGGGGGGGGGGGAGAGGTGAGATGATGTTGTTTTGTTGTTTTTCTCTCTCTCTCTCTCTCTCTCTGTCTCTCCTCTCTCTCTCTCTCTCTCTCTCTCTCTCTCTCTCTCTCTCTCTCTCTCGCTCGCTCGCTTTTTCTCTCTCTCTCTTCTCTCTCTCTCTCTTTCTCTCTCGCTTCTCTCTCTCTTTCTCTCTCTCTTCTCTCTCCTCTCTCCTCTCTCTTCTTCTTCTCTCTCTCTCCTCACTCTCTTCTCTCTCTCTCTTCTCTCTCTCTCTCTCTCTCTCTTCTCTCTCTCTCTTCTCTCTCTCTCTCTTTCTCTTCTCTCTCTCTTTTCTCTCTCTCTCTTCTCTCTTCTCTCTCTTTCTCTTTCTCTCTCTCTCTCTGTCTCTCTCTCTCTGTCTCTCTCTCTCTCTCTCTCTCTCTCTCTCTCTCTCTCCTCTCTCTCCCCCCCCCTCCCCCCACCCCCCCACCCCCGTTTTCCTTCCTTTTCTATCTTCCCTTTTCTATCTCTTCTGCCGGTGGAACAGCTCCAAGATATTATTTTGGGCGTTCTCTC
>JADBJO010004220.1:120000-122500 GCA_016801955.1 Conus betulinus | reverse complement strand
TTGATTCTCATATGTGCAGTTTTCTATTTACTTTTAATTACACACAAATTTGTAACAGTAACGTTGTAAAGTCTGGAAAAAAAAAGTGTCCGGTGGATTAGGAAGTGAGAGCCACAAATGAAGGAGTTTTGATACAATGATTTGAAAACGGTCACCCTGCCCAAAGGAGTTAGTTGTCTTCTTACCCAAGTCTTGAATAAATGCTTCGCAAATTTTAAATGAAATTAATAGTCAACCGCCAAGAAAACGTACAAAAACGAGGGTGGTAAAGATAGGCGGGGGGGGGGGGGGGGGGGGGGGTCTTCAAACCTGTACTGTGTGCAGTCATTTGAAAGAAAAAAAAGACCTTTGACTTGGAGAATTTTTAGAACCAAAGTGGAAACTTCCACCGGGTGGGAAAGAGCGAGAGCCGGCAACCACAGCGCGTAGTAGTGACAGCACACAGTCATTGATGGAGACCAGGAGTGTTAGTGATAGCACTCAGTCATTGATGGAGACCAGGAGTGTCAATGACAGTACTCAGTCCTAGACGGAGGCCAGGCCAGGAGTATTAGTGATAGCACTCAGTCCTAGATGGAGACCAGAAGTATTAGTGATAGCACTCAGTCATTGGTAGAGACCAGGAGTGTTAGTGATAGCACTCAGTCAGTGATGGAGACAAGGGGTGTTAGTGATAGCACTCAGTCATTGATCGAGTGTTAGTGATAGCACTCAGTCATTGATGGAGACCAGGAGTGTTAGTGGTAGCACTCAGTCATTGATGGAGTGTGAGTGATAGCACTCAGTCATTGATGGAGTGTTAGGGATAGCACTCAGTCATTGAAGGAGACCAAGAGTGTTAGTGATAGCACTCAGTCATTGATGGAGACCAGGAGCGTCAGTGATAGCACTCAGTCATTGATGGTGTGTTTAGGGATAGCACTCAGACATTGGTGTGGAGACCAGGAGTGTTATTGATAGCACTCAGTCATTGATGGAGTGTTAGTGATAGCACTCAGTCAGTGATGGAGACGAGGAGTGTTAGTGATAGCACTCAGTCATTGATGGAGACCAGTAGTGTTAGTGATAGCACTCAGTCAGTGATGGAGACCAGGAGTGTTACTGATAGCACTCAGTCATTGATGGAGTGTTAGTGATAGCACTCAGTCATTGATGGAGACCAGGAGTGTTAGTGATAGCACTCAGTCAGTGATGGAGACGAGGGGTGTTAGTGATAGCACTCAGTCATTGATGGAGTGTTAGTGATAGCACTCAGTCATTGATGGAGACCAGCAGTGTTAGTGGTAGCACTCAGTCATTGATGGAGTGTGAGTGATAGCACTCAGTCATTGATGGTGTGTTTTGAAGAGACCAGGAGTGTTAGTGATAGCACTCAGTCATTGATGGAGACGAGGAGTGTTAGTGATAGCACTCAGTCATTGATGGAGTGTTAGTGATAGCACTCTGTCATTGATGAAGACAGGAGCGTTAGTTATAGCACTAGCACTCAGTCATTGATGGAGTGTTAGCGATAGCACTCAGTCATTGATGGAGTGTTACTGATAGCACTCGGTCATTGATGGACACGAGGAGTGTTGGTGATAGCACTCAGTCATTGATGGAGTGTTACTGATAGCACTCACTCATTGATGGAGTGTTAGTGATAGCACTCAGTCATTGATGGAGTGTTAGTGATAGCACTCAGTCATTGATATAGTGTTAGTGATAGCACTCAGTCATTGAGGAGTGTAGTGATAGCACTCAGTCATTGATGGAGTGTTAGTGATATCACTCAGTCATTGATGGAGTGTTAGTGATAGCACTCAGTCATTGATGGAGTGTTACTGATAGCACTCAGTCATTGATGGAATGTTAGTGTTAGCACTCAGTCATTGATGGAGTGTTAGCGATAGCACTCAGTCATTGATGGAGTGTTACTGATAGACTCAGTCATTGATGGACACGAGGAGTGTTGGTGATAGAGCACTCAGTCATTGATGGAGTGTTAGCGATAGCACTCAGTTATTGATGGAGTGTTAGCGATAGCACTCAGTCATTGATGGAGTGTTAGTGATAGCACTCACTCATTGATGGAGTGTTAGTGGAGTGTTAGTGATAGCACTCAGTCATTGATGGAATGTTAGTGTTAGCACTCAGTCGTTGATGGAGTGTTAGCGATAGCACTCAGTCATTGATGGAGTGTTACTGTTAACACTCAGTCGTTGATGGAGTGTTAGCGATAGCACTCAGTCATTGATGGAGTGTTAGCGATAGCACTCAGTCATTGATGGAGTGTTAGCGATAGCACTCAGTCATTGATGGAGTGTTACTGATAGACTCAGTCATTGATGGAGTGTTAGCGATAGCACTCAGTCATTGATGGAATGTTAGCGATAGCACTCAGTCATTGATGGAGTGTTAGCGATAGCACTCAGTCATTGATGGAGTGTTAGCGATAGCACTCAGTCATTGATGGAGTGTTAGCGATAGCACTCAGTCATTGATGGAGTGTTAGCGATAG
>JADBJO010004220.1:45000-115000 GCA_016801955.1 Conus betulinus | reverse complement strand
ATACAGACAAACACGACAATCTGTTTGTCTGTTTCACAGGAAAATCTGTCTGTTTTTATAGGACGATCTGTTTGTTTTACAGGACAATCTGTTTGTTTTACAGAACAATCTGTTTGTCTGTATCCTGTGGCGGAACTAACACCGTTTATTTTTTTAATTTTGCTTCATTTTACGCCCTCGGTCACCTCGTTTTCAAACCAACTTTTCTTGAAGGTTGACGATACACACTGGAGCAACTTGAAGGTTGATGATACACACTGGAGCTACACGATCACTGACGATACACACTGGAGGTACACGATCACTGACGATACACACTGGAGGTACACGAGACGTACACGATCACTGACGATACACACTGGAGGTACACGATCACTGACGATACACACTGGAGCAACTTGAAGGTTGACGATACACACTGGAGCAACTTGAAGGTTGACGATGCACACTGGAGCAACTTGAAGGTTGACGATACACACTGGAGCAACTTGAAGGTTGACGATACACACTGGAGCAACTTGAAGGTTGACGATACACACTGGAGCAACTTGAATGTTGACGATACACACTGGAGCAACTTGAAGGTTGACGATACACACTGGAGCAACACGATCACTGACGATACACACTGGAGCTACACGATCACTGACGATACACACTGGAGCTATACGATCACTCAGAAAGTGAGATCACTTGAATGGAGCCCGAAAAAGGTGAGCTGGATTTAACGAGTCAGTCCCTGGAACAGCTACATGGATTTGGGGAGGGTTCTTAACGACTTTATTGAGGGTCTGTTGATTAATGTTAAAAGTGTGTTTCTCATCATCATCGTGAGCATTGTGTCCCTTGTCGCATTTTCATTTGGCTGAGAGGTAGGAAAGAGGAAAAGAACAGGAAAATGATACGTCAAAGAAGTATAATGTATTTGCAAAAGAATCCGAGTAAGAGAAGAGGTGAATAGATTGTGAAGTAAAGGATAGGTTAGATTGAAGCTAGCAAAGGAAGGGGGGAGAAAAGAGAACAGCTGTAAGATGTGTATGAGGTACATGAAGGTGTGGTAGTGTGTCTGTGGAGAGGGTTGAGGGTCAGTGCTGTGGCTGGATAGGTACGTGCTGTTCATGAATGTGGATGCCAAATGGCCAGAGGGTCCCAAGTTTGGCAACAACAAGATAAGATTCCTGTGTGATGCGCTCAAATGTTGTCTGTCTGTAACTGTCAATGTGCCAGGACTCTGACATGATTGATGTTTGCTGGGGGTGGGGGATGGGGGGTGGGGTTAAAAGCATCAATCAGCTATGTTGATTAAGAATCTAAAATGTTTCTTTTGGAAAACCAGATATTCCGGGGTGAAGCAGCTGGTATGCATCAAGTGATGGAGAGTGTAGTTGTTTCAGTCAAAGATTTGGAAAGAGTTGGAAATGATTGTGGCTGGTCTGTAATTCGCAGTATCAGAGGTGTCACATGGTTTGTGTAAAGCTTTCGATTATATGAAACCAGAGACAGCAAAAGAGAGAGAGAGAGACAGAGACAGACACACTGACGCAAATACAGACAGAAAGACAAATAGAATGAGACAGAGACGGTAGAGAAGAAGAAGCAAAATAGTCAAGCTGTGATTTGATGTCCAAAGTCAAAAGATATGAGGAAAGCAACTTTGTTTTAACATGCATCAGTCTCCACGGTGTCAGATATGACCCTGACCTCCCTCTGTCTTTCTGATGTCTAACACAACCTTTACTTCTATTTCCATGGTGTTCAAAACTACCTGGCTCTCGCATCTCTGTGGAGCCCAACTCTACCTTGACCTTGCATTTCCATGGAGTCCAGAGGGAGGGGGAGGGAGACAAGGAGAAGAAAGCAGAGGAAGGGGGGGGGGGGGACAAGGAGAAGAAAGAAGAGGGGAAGGGGGAGGGGAGAGGAGGAGAGGGAGGCAGAGGGAGGGGAGGGGGGCAAGGAGAAGGAAGGCGGAGGGAGGGGGGAGGGGGGAGAGGGAGGAGAGAGAGGGAGGGGAGGGGGGGGGGGGCAAGGAGAGAGGAGGGGGAGGGGAGGGAGGGGGGAGAGGGGGGGAGAGAAGAAGGAGCAGAGGGAGGGGGGAGGGGGAGGGAGAAGGAAGGAAGCAGAGGGAGGGGGGAGGGGGAGAGAAGGAAGCAGAGGGAGGGGGGGGGGGGGGAAAGGAGAAGGAAGCAGAGGGAGGGAGGGAGGGGGAGGGGGGGGAAGAGAGAAGGAAGCAGAGGAGGGGGGGGAGGGGGAGAGAAGGAAGCAGAGGGAGGGGGGGAGGGGGGAGGGAGAGAAAGGAAGCAGAGGGAGGGGGGAAGGGGAGAGAAGGAAGCAGAGGGAGGGGGGGGGGGGGGAGAGAAGGAAGCAGAGGGAGGGGGGAGGGGGGCAAGGAGAAGGAAGCAGAGCAGAGGGAGGGGGGGGGGGAGAGAAAGGAAGCAGAGGGAGGGGGGAGGGGGGAGAGAAGGAAGCAGAGGGAGGGGGGGGGGGAGGGGGAGAGAAGGGAAGCAGAGGGAGGGGGGAGGGGGAGAGAAGGAAGCAGAGGGGGGGGGAGGGGGGGGGGGGAGAGAGAAGGAAGCAGAGGGAGGGGGGGGGGGGGGACAAGGAGAAGGAAGCAGGAGGGAGGGGGGGGAGAGGAAACAAGGAGAGGGAGGGGGGGGGAGAGAGGAAGGAAGCAGAAGGAGGGGGGGGACAAGGAGAAGGAAACAGAGGGGAGGGGGGAGGGGAGGGGGGAGGGAACAATGAGAAGGAAACAGAAACAGAGGGGGGGGAGGGAACAATGAGAAGGAAACAGAGAGGGAGGGGGGAGGGGAGAAGGAGAAGGAAAACAGAGGGAGGGGGGAGGGAACAATGAGAAGGAAACAGAGGGAGGGGGGAGGGAACAATGAGAAGGAAACAGAGGGAGGGGGGAGGGAACAATGAGAAGGAAACAGAGGGAGGGGGGAGGAGGGAGAAGGAGAAGGAAACAGAGGGAGGGGGGGAGGGGAACAATGAGAAGGAAACAGAGGGAGGGGGGAGGGAACAATGAGAAGGAAACAGAGGGAGGGGGGAGGGAACAATGAGAAGGAAACAGAGGGAGGGGGGGAGGGAACAATGAGAAGGAAACAGAGGGAGGGGGGAGGGGGGACAAGGAGAAGGAATCAGAGGGAGGGGGGAGGAGGAGAAGGAGAAGGAAACAGAGGGAGGGGGGGGAGGGAACAGTGAGAAGGAAACAGAGGGAGGGGGGAGGGAACAATGAGAAGGAAACAGAGGGGAGGGGGGAGAAGGAGAAGGAAACAGAGGGAGGGGGGAGGGGGACAAGGAGAAGGAATCAGAGGGAGGGGGAGGGGGAGAAAGAGAAGGAAGCAGAGGAGGGGAAGAGAGACAAGGAGAAGAGGCAGAGTGAGCAGTTGGAGGAAAAAAAGCGGTGTTTGCCGGCAGGAGTTCGGGAAAGTCTTCTGGAAGGTGGAGGGAGATGGTGAGGATTCGGGGGGAGGGGAGATGTTTTTCTCCATCCTTTCTGGAAGTTGGAGAGAGATGGTGAGGATTGGGGGGGGGGGGGGGGGGGGGGGTTCATCCTTTCTGGAAGGTGGAGGTAGATGATACGGAGGGGGCTGGGGGGTGGAGATGTTTTCTTCCACCCTTTCTGGGAGGTGGAGAGAGAGATGGTGAGGAGGGTTGGATATGTTTTCTTCCATCCTTTTTGGAAGGTGGAAAAAGATGGTGAGGAAGGGGGGGGGGGGGGATGTTCTTCATCCTTTCTGGAAGGTGGAGAGAGATGGGTGAGGAGGGGGGGGGGGGGGGGGGTCTTTCTGGAAGATGGATAGATGGATAGAGATGGTGGGGGGGGGGGGGGTGTTGTTTTCTTCCTTCCTTTCTGGGAGGTGGAGAGAGAGATGATGAGGAGGGGGTGAAGGTGTTTTCTTCCATCCTTTCTGGAAGGTGGAGAGAGAGATGATGCGGAGGGGGGGGGGGGGGGGGGGGGGGGGGGGTGGAGATGTTTCTTCCATCCTTTCTGGAAGGTGGAGATAGATGATGCGGGGGGGGGGTGGTGGAGATGTTTTCTTCCATCCTTTCTGGAAGGTGGAGAGAGATGGTGAGGAGGGGTGGAGATGTTTTCTTCCATCCTTTCTGGAAGGTGGAGATAGATGATGCGGAGGGGGGGGGGGGGGGGGGGGGGGGGGGGTGGGTTTGGGTGGATGTTTTCTTCCATCCTTTCTGGAAGGTGGAGAGAGATGGTGAGGAGGGGTGGAGATGTTTTCTTCCATCCTTTCTGGAAGGTGGAGATAGATGATGCGGAGGGGGGGGGGGGGGGGGGGAGATGTTTTCTTCCATCCTTTCAGGAAGGTGGAGAGAGATGGTGAGGAGGGGTGGAGATGTTTTTTTCCCATCTTTTCTGGAAGGTGGAGATAGATGATGCGGAGGGGGGGGGGGGGGGGGGGGGGGGAGATGTTTTCTTCCATCCTTTCAGGAAGGTGGAGAGAGATGGTGAGGAGGGGTGGAGATGTTTTTTTCCATCCTTTCTGGAAGGTGGAGAGAGAGATGATGCGGAGGGGGAGATATTTTCTTCCATCTTGATACTGTTTTGATCAGAGATCCTAGACACAGCTGGAGTAGATGTTATCACAATTATGCTTCTGCCACCGTGCATGCACAAATTTACTGAGAGCGGGGGGGGGGGGGCGGTAAGTAAGTAAAGAGAGAGAGAAGAGAGAGAGAGAGAGAGAGAGAGAGAGAGAGAGAGAGAGAGAGAGAGAGAGAGAGAAGTGAAAGAGAGATTAGCAAGCAAGAGACAGGGAGAGAAAGAGAACGGGCAAGTGAGGGAGAGGCACAGAGAGAGAGAGAGAGAGGGGGGGAGGGGGGCGGAGGGGAGAGACAGACAGAAAGACAGACAAACAGAGAGAGAGAGAGAGACTCAAGACTCAAATGTTTTATTCTTAAAAGCCATAGCCCCTTTATTTATAAAGCATTCAAAAAAAAGCGAACAATGTATGTCACATAAAGAATACCAAGGTCAATTTTCAAACAGAGAGAGAGAGAGAGAGAGAGAGAGGAGATTGAGAGAGAGAGAGAGAGAGAGAGAACAAACGAAGACGTGGAATAAACTTTCACTCCATGCTTCAATCATCATGATGTCGAAGTGAAAAAAACGCAGTGCATGCACTGATACACAGGATGACGTAAGACAGGACAAGATAAAGCTGTTACTTTGGGAGCAGGATAGATAAGCACTGATGTGTGTGTGTATAAGCACTGGTGTGTGTGTGTGTGTGTGTGTGTGTGTGTGTGTGTGTGTGTGTGTGTGTGTGTGTAATCAAGTCCTCGCTTGAGAAGGGTCTATAATATGCATAGATTTCATGCGAAGATAAAATGTTTATGAGAGAGAGGGAAACAGACAGACAGACTGACTGCCTCAGAGAGAGAGAGAGAGAGAGAGAGAGAGAGAGAGAGAGAGAGAGAGAGAGAGAGAGAGAGCATGCATTTAGTTGAAGACACTGTCGATAAAAATAAACATGAGAGATAAGACTAAGCAACACGAATATGCTTTAAGAACAGCGGAAGACACACAAACATTCAGACAGGCACTCAGACGGTGGAGAGGGGGACAGACAGAGACAGTCTTGCTGGTGGGAGGGTGTGTGCAGAGGTTTGTGATACCGACAGGCTGTCGTCTTAGTATAACTTCGGGATGGCTTTGGAACTGTCCTGATTTGGGGGCCGGAATAGCTCAGTTGGTAGAGCACTCAGCGCGGACTTGTGATCCTGGGGTTGCGGGTTCGAATCTCCGCCAGGCCGTTTCGGTGCAGGGGGATTTTCCCTCGGAGTTATCATTGTTTCTGACTCTATTTCCCATTCAGTCCTTCGAATGAGACTATAAACCGAGGTTCCTTGTGTGAACGCACGCATAACATCTTGCACACACGTAAAATCCCATCACCAACTTTGGGAAGAGAAGGCCAGTTTGGCCGTTGGTATGAATGACACGTTACACACAGCATGCACCCTGCGTGAGAAATGGAAAGAATGAAGAAAGTAAGAAAACTGAGTGACCGATATTGAATGAAATGGATTGGGTGACACGGGATACGACTGAATGAATCGCCAGCTGGCAGCTCTTCAGCTCAGTCGGCGCTACCTAGGTAGGCAGCCCGTTGTGTAAACGAGTGTGGACTGTAAAGCGCTTAGAGCTTGGTCTCTAGCTGAGACTAGGCGCTATATAAGTAATCATTATAATAATAATAATAATAATAATGATGATGATATGATGATGATGATGATGATGAGTAATAATAATAAGAAGAAAACCTCAGTGTCTTTTGAGTTGTCTGGTTTGAGTCTGATAGCTTTTAGAGTGGCCTTTGAGCCTTCGTGATTGAGTATGATAGCTTAGATGGCGTTTGAGTCGTCTTCATTTAGCATGATAGCCTCAGGGTGACTTTCATGCCCTCTTCATTTAGCATGATAGCCTCAGGGCGACTTTCAAGCTCTCTTTCATTTACCATGATAGCCTCAAAGGGACTTTCAAGCCTTCTTCATTTAGCATGATGGCCTCGGGGTGACTGTCAAGCCCTGTCTTCATTTAGCATGAAGGCTTTATGGTGGCTTGAGCCTTCTTGGTGTAATAAAAGAAAGCCTCATGGTGGCTTTCAAGCTTTCTTAATTTAGTATGATATCTTTAGGGTGGCTTTAAAGCCTTCTTGATGCAGTAGTAGGATATCTTTAGGGTGGCTTTTAAGCCTTCTTGATGAAGTAGGATATCTTTTAGGGTGGCTTTTAAGCCTTCTTGATTAAGTATATCTTTAGGGTGACTTTTAAGGATTTAGTGATCTTTATGGTTTTTAAGCCTTCTTGATATGGTATGATAATTATCTTCAGGGTGACTTTAAGCCTTCTTGATGCAGTGTAATATCTGTAGGGTGACTTTTAAGCCTTTTCGATTTAGTATATCTTTAGGGTGACTTTTAAGCCTTATTTTTTTCAGTTTATCTTTAGGGTGGCTTTTAAGCCTTCTTGATGCAGTAAGATATCTTTAGGGTAACTTTTCAGCCTTCTTGATTTAGTATGATATCTTTAGGGTGACTTTTAAGCCTTCTTGATGCAGTATGATATCTTTAGGGTAACTTTTCAGCCTTCTTGATTTAGTATGATATCTTTAGGGTGACTTTTAAGCCTTTTTTATTTAGTATTTTTAGTATTTTAAGCCTTTTGATTTAGGTGATATCTTTTAAGCCTGACTTCTAAGCCTTCTTGATTTAGTATGATAGCTTTAGAGTGACTTCTAAGCCTTCTTGATCTAGTATGATAGCTTTAGGGTGACTTTTAGCTTTCTAGTATGAGAGCTTTAGGGTGACTTTTAATCTAGATATAGTATGAGAGCTTTAGGGTGACTTTTAAGCCTTCTTGATCTAGTATGAGAGCTTAAGGATGACTTTCAACCTTTCTTGACATAGTATCATAACCACCAGATGGCGATTGAATTGTTTTGATGTAGCAAAAGAAAGCGTTAGAATTGGTCTGTCTGCATTCACTACAAGATAGCCCTGTGAAATATCATACCAACACCTCGGAATGCTATCTAAGCTGTCTGAATTTTTTTATGCTGATCGATGAGAATGAGGAAGATAAAGATGATGCTACGGATTTCCATTTCGGTCGAGACTTCATGACAGGGCTGTACTCTACGCTTCCTTTCATAATATTTATATCCCGGCTGTCATCCAGGCCTAAGAGATACAGACACTTGCAGTGTTTGTCAGGAAATTTGTGCAAGTGTGGTCCCAGTCTTCCCAGCTGAGCCCGTAGCAAGCTCAACTCTGGGTAGGAGCTGGTTGAGGCAGAATAATCGCACATGACTTTGATGGGAATCGAACCCGCGACCTCCCAGCCGCGAGTTCACGACGCTAACCACTTCGCCACGGCGGCTGATAGCTGTCTGGATTTAGTATGACAGGTTCAGGATTGTTTTCCAGCTGAGGTACAAATGGAAAATCGTCGTTTCGTTGCCACGGGTGGCGGTAGATTTCAGGTAACGCCCTTTCCTTGAATCAGACATTCATGTAGCTCACATAGTTGTCGGTGACCTGTCTGCTGATCTTTATAGAAGATACCGCTTGTTCCTCGATGTATTATACGTGTCACGTGCAATACTACGGAATAACTACATGTATCCGATGCATGCACAGCCGTTTATATCTCGTTTCATGCGTTGGGAAAAGAACAAAAAAACCTGGAAAGTCTTGACAGCAGGTCTTCAGCGAAGAACACACACACACACACACACACACACACACACACACACTCACACTCTCTCTCTCTCTCTCTCTCTCTCTCTCTCTCTCTCTCTCTCTCTCTCTCTCTCTCTCTCTCGGCCCTGACACTCTAAGCAGCAGCAGCAACAAAACAACAACAACAAATAACCACAAAAAACATCTGAGATGACATCACATCTAATCATAACTCCTTGATGCACTTCTCCGGTCAAAAAATCTCTTTGGCGCTGCTGGGATTTGAACCTGCATCGTGTGATGGTCGGGCGCCGCGAGTCTCCACATGACGAATGTCTTACCCACTTAGCATTTGGGCACCTATTCCAACTTGAAAATTTTGAGCTTTGTGAAGTTCAGTTTTGTTCTTCCTCGACCTGATCCACCTGAAACTCTTTTCAAATGATTCTGCCAGTGACTTCAGGCTGTGGTCCTCTGTTCGTTAGCAATGGAGGAGAGCTGTTTCAGGCCATGTTCTGTGGGAACACTGGATTAACATCAGAACAAACTGCATTTTCGAATCGAGTGATAGACTTGTACTTCCTTTGTTGTTGTTGTTGTTGTTGTTGTTGTTGTTGTGCTGTTGTTTTGTTATAAATTCGTGAATTCTCCAAATGTTTTTCTTTACCAATTACAGCTTTTTCTGCCACCGTTTGAACTGGTGTTGATGAGCGCAGATGACATATCTAGATAATAATGTGGCTGCTGTTGTTTTCTGTAATTATCTCTCCAGCAATTTCTAAAGGTAATGACGACGAATAACGGCAACACTTCTCCGACCTTAGCAAAATCAATGGACGTTGTGGTTTCTGCCGGGTAGAGGCCGTGGAATTCGATGGATTCCAGTTTGTGTTTGAGACACAATGTCATTGTGAAGTGGCAGTATCGTTCACTGCAATCTAGCACGCGTTTCGTGATTTCTCCGCGTGTGATTTTCTGGTAAACCGCTGAACAGGAAATGATGGTGAATGGACGCCAGTGACGGCCTGTCCAGGTTTTCAGCAGCTCCAACTGAAGGGAGCTCAGGGTAATTGCCGGTCTTGGAATTACAGAATCTGAAAAAATCGTGAAGCGTGACACATACAGTTTTTAGCATTCAGAGACACAGATTTTAAAGCCAAACAAGTTTTAACGAACCTAATCTCAGGTACGGCTAATTCTTCCTGTTTAACATCACCATACAAACGTGATCGATGTCTCTCAGGGCTAGAAATCAGAAGAGAAGTCTTTTGTAGCCACGAACCGCCATTCTCTTTTTAGGCACCATCAGCACGTCTTCTGATTAGTGCTTCGAATTGTTGGACATTCATTGTCTCCGACAGGCAATTCTGCTCCCATTGTGTGACGTCCAGCCGTGATTTATTGATAACCTGCTGAATCGGACGACCCGGGAAAGGGACTCAACTGACGTGTGGATGAAAAGGCCGGGGGTCTTTACCTACTAGTCCGAAGATGTTACTATTTTTGCGCGTGGGACAAAACTATTGGCCGAACGTGGCCCTGATTTGTAAAGATTTCCTTTGTTAACTCCAAACTGTTCAAGACACGTTTGATTCTGTTTGTATAGAAGATGGACTGGGCTTTAAACGGAAAATGGCTGGATTACAAGCAAGGTGGATGAAACTATTTCTGTTTTTCATCCGGGTCTGTTTTACTTATAACTCAGTGTTTGTCTGTAGGCTGGGCTACGTCTTTCGTCGCCTGATGAAAAACTTTCTTGCCATTGATGGGAAGAAGTGATAGCATTGACCTGTTGATGTTTGTGATTGGCTGGAAACAGAGCAGCTGAAGGTGGTCTTTGTGGTCCCATGAGGATTTCACTGAGTGGTGGTGATGGTCTAAAACAAGGTGTTTTTTTTTATGATTTCATTGAATTGAGGTGGTGGTCCTAAAGACAGTTAGTTGGTGATTTAACTGAGTTCAGGTGGTGTTCCGAAAAAACGTGACTGGGTGATGATTTCATTGAGTTGTAGTGGTGATTCAGAATGCAGGGATTTTGTGTGATTTCATTGAGTTGTGGTGGTGATCTAAAACAATATGATTCAGGTAGTGCTTTTCATTGAGTTGTGGTGGTGGTTC
The DNA here is from genome assembly GCA_016801955.1 of Conus betulinus. NCBI lineage: Eukaryota > Metazoa > Mollusca > Gastropoda > Neogastropoda > Conidae > Conus > Conus betulinus. The sequence goes on along the minus strand of JADBJO010004220.1, from coordinate 104,684 downwards.
AAAACACGGTGGTTTGAGTGATTTCATTAAGTTGTGGTGTGACCTAAACCAAGATGTTTCAGGTAGTGCTGCTTCCATTGAGATGCAGTGCTGATTCACAATGCAATGAGATTTGTGGTGATTTCATTGAGTTGTGGTGCTGGTTTCAACGCAATGAGTTTTGTGGTGATTTCATTGAGTTGTGGTGGTGATTCACAATGCAGTGAGTTTTGTTGTATCTCGTTGAGTTGTGGTGGTGATTCATAATGCAATGAGTTTTGTGGTGATTTCATTGAGTTGTGGTGGTAGACCAGAATATGGTGATTTGGATGGTGGTTTCATTGAGTTGCGCGCGCGCGCGCGCGTGTATGTGTGTGTGTGTGTGTGTGTGTGTGTGTGTGTGTGTGTGTGTGTGTGTGTGTGTGTGTGTGTGTGTGTGTGTGTGTGTGTGTGTGTGTGTGTGCACGCACGGGCGCGGATGTGTGTGTGTGTGTGGAAGGGGGGAGGGGCGCACGCGCGCGCGTGTGCGCGCGTGTGTGTGTGTGTGTGTGTGTGTGTGTGTGTGTGTGTGTGTGTGTGTGTGTTTCCACTTCCCTCAACTGTTTGTGTGGAGAACATATGTGGAACTTTATATCAGCCAGTCTGGTGGGTGGGTGGGTGGACGAATGCCAGCCAGCCAGGCGTGAACCTGTTTTTTGCCTGGCAGCGCAGCCTGAGCGCATTCATGTTTACCTGCAGCGGTGTGCTGACCGGAACGGAGCGGGCAAGAAGAAGCACTGAGGGCGGAAGAGATATCCGGACAGACTGTGCCGGCCTGGAGGCACGAGCTTCTCTTGGATGGTTTTTTTGGTATTCTGATGCACGCTCGCACTGAGGTGCCCTCTGTTGTGTGTGTGCGCGCGCGCGCGCGCGCGCGTGTGTGTGTGTGTGTGTGTGTCGCTTGCTCGCTTTATCTCCCTGTCTGTTTCTCTGTGTGTGTCTCGCTGTCTCGCTTTCTCTCCCTGTCTCTCTGTCTCTCTGTCTCTCTCTCTCCTCTCTCTCTCTCTCTCTCTCTCTCTCTCTCTCTCTCTCTCTCTCTCTCTCTCTCTCTCTCTCTCTCTCTCTCTCTCTCTCTCTCTCACTCTCACTCTCACTCTTTCTCTCCCATGCTGAAGTACACGCGCGTGCACGCACGCAGCAAAGCACACACGCATTTACACACACACACGAAAACACTCGCGTGTGCGCGCTTGCTCACATATATACAAAATACGGAAAAGAAGCGAGACGACGAGAGAGAGAAGGGCACAAAGGACATGGAAAGAATCTCTCCCTCATGGCATTCTGCATTCCGGTGGAAGCAAGTTCCCGGGAATTCTGTACAAAGTCTAGCGTTTATTTCAAATGTCAATTGGAAATTTTAAAGGGCTAATCCAGTACTAATTTTTCCTTACACATCCCTTTACTTATTGAAGTGGTCGGCTGGTGCTGCTGCCATTTTGGTAGAAGTCATTTGGCAAGTGGTCCTTTTTTTTAGTTTTGATGTGACTGTATGGAAGATGATGACTGTCAAACTTCTTTGAGGCTTTTTGTTAAAGAAACAACAGAAGAATTGAATTGTTCTGCAGTGTGCCTTCTGAGGATTTGTGTTAAAGAAACAACAAAAAAAAAATTGTTCTACAGTCTGCCTTTGAAGGATTTGTGTTAAAGAAACAACAAAAAGAATTGTTCTGCAGTCTGCCTTTTGAGGATTTGTGTTAAAGAAACAACAAAAAAAATTGTTCTACAGTCTGCCTCTGAAGGATTTGTGTTAAAGAAACAACAACAAAAAATGTTCTACAGTCTGCCTTTGAAGGATTTGTGTTAAAGAAACAACAAAAAGAATTGTTCTGCAGTCTGCCTTTGAAGGATTTGTGTTAAAGAAACAACAAAAAGAATTGTTCTACAGTCCGCCTCTGAAGGATTTGTGTTAAAGAAACAACAAAAAAGAATTGTTCTACAGTCTGCCTCTGAAGGATCTGTGTTAACACACCATATTTTTATAGTTGGTATTGGAGAATTTTGACTTTTGACAATTGGCTAACGTTTGTTGAGAAGTAATGTTATGATTTAAGGTGTCTTCTGTCCAGTTGTAATAACGATTTTTAACCACAATTGTGTGGTCTATGACATCAAAATCCTTCGCAAAATCAACAACGAGGCTTCAAAGATTTTTTTCAAGATTACCAAATGTATGCCGGAGATGTATTGAGATGTTTACACTGAGATGTATGGCGCGAGTGGTTTTCATCTGTATCCAGAATGATTTTGATTTATTGAATTACGTCACCTGTAATTGTTGTAAATTTCTTTATTTATGTGCATATCAAGAGGAGATTGGGGGGGGGGGGGGTGTCAGAGATAAATAGAGAGCCAGAGGTAGAGAGGGGAAAGATGAGAGAGACAGACAGACAGACAGAGCTAAAGAGAGAAGACAGACTGAAAAACCAATGAGCATATCGGCCATTAGTAGAAAACAGAAGCAGAGAATGCGTACACACACCCTGATGAAGGGAAGAAAAACACTGAAACACAGACAGACAGACAGACAGACAGACAGACAGACAGAGCAAGACGGCGGTTCAGACGGACAGACGAGGGAGAAATGATGGGAACAGGTGTATATCTGTGTCAATCCAGTCACCTTTTTTCTACTTCTTGGCATATGTCAGTGTGTGTGTGTGTACGTTTTTTGCGGTCTGGGAAACATATATCTTGTAACCGACGGTGAATCTACGTCGTAGGTTGGATGGATTGCACTTACACCCCACATCCCCTCTTCAACATGTATGCCCCCCTTCTCATCTTCAACCCCCTCCCTTCCCACCCCCCCCTCTCTCTCTCTCTCTCTCTCTCTCTCTCTCTCTCTCTCTCTCTCTCTCTCTCTCTCTCTCTCTCTCTCTCTCTCTCTCTCTCTCTCTCTCTCTCTCAGTGTGGTAGTGGAGATGACTCTATGCTCGTGCGGGTGCATGTGCGTGCCACTTCACTGGTCTATCATGTTATACATGTGTGTGTGTGTGTGTGTGTGTGTGTGTGTGTGTGTGTGTGTGTGTGTGTGTGTGTGCGTGTGTGTGTGTGTGTGTGTGTGTGTGTGTGTGTGTGTGTGTGTGTGTGTGTGTGTGTGTGTGTGTGTGTGTGTGTGTGTGTGTGTGTGTGTGTGTGTGTGTGGTGTGTGTGTGTGAGTGTGCAGTGTGTGTGTGTGTGTGTGTGTGTGTGTGTGTGTGTGAAGTGTGGTGTGTGTGTTCATGTACGTGTGAGATTGCAGGCACTCCACTATTCTATCATGTACGTGTGAGGTTGAAGGCCCTGCACTGTTCTATCATGTACGTGTGAGGTTGAGGGCCCTGCACTGTCTACGTGTGAGGTTGAAGGCACTCCACTGTTCTATCATGTACGTGTGTGATTGAAGGCTATGCACTGTCTACGTGTGAGATTGAAGGCCCTGCACCGTTCTATCATCATGTATGCGTTGAGGTTGAAGGCCTCCACTGTTCTATCATGTATGTGTGAAGTTGAAGGCCCTTCACTGTTCTATCATGTACGTGTGAGGTTGAAGGCACTCCACTGTTCTGTCATCTACATGTGAGGTTGAAGGCCCTCCACCGTTCTATCATGTATGTGTGAAGTTGAAGGCCCTTCACTGTTCTATCATGTGTGTGTGAAGTTGAAGGCCCTCCACTGTCCTATCATGTATGTGTGAAGTTGAAGGCCCTTCACTGTTCTATCATGTATGTGTGAGGTTGAAGGTCCTGCACTGTTCTGTCACCTACGTGTGTGGCTTGCCATGTCTGTGGGTTGGTTGAACTACCAACACATTCAGGAACACCGATTACATTCTGCTTGTTTTGCATATGTCAGGAGAGAATGAGAGAGAAGGTGGCTTGTGCGCGCGCGCGCGCGCGCGCGCATGTGTGTATGTGTGTGTGTCTGTGTGTCTGTCTGCTTGTCTGTGTATGTTTGTCTGTGTCTGTTTGTCTGAGTGTGTGTGTGTGTGTGTGTGTGTGTGTGTGTGTGTGGGGTGGGGGGGGGGGGGGGGGGGGGGGGGGGTCCATTTACAATACTGCTGGTTTACTCGCTCTCGTTCTCTCTCTCTCTCTCTCTCTCTCTCTCTCTCTCTCTCTCTCTCTCTCTCTCTCTCTCTCTCTCTCTCTCTCTCTCTCTCTCTCTCTCTCGATCCTCATCAGTCTTGCACAGCCGTGTCCAGTTTCTGTTTGAGTCTTGGCACCAGCTCTGCATGGGGAGTAACATTATTACAAGACCACTCTCCGGAGGAGGCCCGCAACCACTGTGGAGGTCCTCCTGTTGTGTTCATTGATGCCTGTTCTAATCTAAACCAGGCAGGGCACCAGCTGTATAGCCTGTGTGCACCTGTCCAGTCTGACCACGACAGCTCCTTTGCCTCTCTTCTGACTTCCGCTCCTGAAAGCGACTCTGTGTCTGTAGAAGCCATCGGTTTCCCTTCTCTCCTGCCGTTCTCATGTGTTTCTGTACCTGTCATCACTTTTATCCTCGTAGTTTGTCTGTACTGTGAAGAGGGAGGGAGAGCACTGCTGAATGTCAGTATGTACCATGAACACGATGACTAGTGATTGATGTCTGTTCCATGAACACGAGACCACTGCTTTATGTCTGTACCACGAATATGGGACCATAGATTAATGTCTGTACCACGAATATGGACCATAGATTAATGTCAGTACCATGAACATGAAACCATAAGTTAATGTCTGTCCTATGAACATGGAGATCACTGATTATGTCTGTACCATGAACAGGGAGATCACTGATTAATGTCTGTACCATGAACAGGGAGACCACTGATTAATGTCTGTACCATGAACAGGGAGACCACTGATTAATGTCTGTACCATGAACAGGGAGACCACTGATTAATGTCTGTACCATGAACAGGGAGATCACTGATTTTATGTCTGTACCATGAACAGGGAGACCACTGATTACTGTCTGTACCATGAACAGGGAGACCACTGATTAATGTCTGTACCATGAATATGAGACCATAGATTCATGTCTGTACCATGAACAGGGAAACCACTGATTAATGTCTGTACCATGAATATGAGACCATAGATTCATGTCTGTACCATGAACAGGAGACCACTTGTAATGCTTGTAGTGAACAGGGAAACCACTGATTAATGTCTGTGCCATGAACAGGAGATAACTAATTAATGTCTATGCTGTGAGCAGGGAGATAACTAATTAATGTCTGTGCTGTGGGTAGGGAAAGCACTGATTTATGCCTGTACTGCGAATGGGAAGACAACTCATTACTGAACTGTGTGCAGGGAAGACCACTGATTACATCTTCGTCATGCCCACGCCAGGAGCAGAGCACTCCACCAGGAACCTCTTCCCCCGTGACGTCACTTCCTTTCCTGTGCTGGCCAACCAATCAGAAGACCAGGAAGAGTTGCTGCGGAACATCAAACGACCACAAAGCCCTGCTGCTGCTGCCTGCCCTCCTCATCACCATACTCATGATGCTGGTGGGGTTGCTAAGCAACCCTGTGGCTATCTACATCTACGGATGGCGCTGGCAATCGTCCTCTACCAAGATTTTCCTCTTCGCGCTGGCTGTGATTGACCTGCTGAACTGCCTGATCACCATTCCCACCGAAATCATCAGCATGAGGAACTACTACGCCTTTCCCAGTGACGGCTTGTGTAAGGTGTCGCGCTTCACCACCTACGTCATGAACAACGCCACCGTGGTCATCTTCCTGTCCATCGCCGTCGACCGTTACATCCGGATCTGCCACCCCCACAAGAGCGCCGTGACTGCCCGCGGTGCCAAAGTGGCCTGTGGTATCGGGCTGCTGGTGGGCTTGGTGGTGTCGTGGCCGGCCTTGCTGCTGTACGGGAGGATGGAGATGCAGATTCCTGCCCGGCTGAACCCGCCGGTGTTTGTGACGGGCGCCATGTGCTTGGTGCACAACGATCTGGAGCTGTACTCCCTGGCCTTCTTCATCTACCTGTGCTCTGCTTTCTTCATCTGCGTCTCATCATTCTCGTCATCCTCTACACGCTGATCGGCCGGGCCATTCTCCACCGGAAGCGGATGTTACGCCAGCGGAAGGAAGTGATGGCGGCCACTTTGGAGGCGCTAGGAGGGGCGGCGGCTGGCTCGGTGGTGAAGAACGGCAACATGCAGGGGAATGTGCTGGAGATCCCCAGCGCCTCGTCCACCCCGCGCTTGAAGCGGCAGCAGACTGCGGATGAGGACCAGAGCTGCAACCTGCAGAACTTTTCCTTCCGCTGCAAGAAGCTCCGCCCCCCGCGGGCCACGCTCATGTTGTTCCTCATCACCGTGGTCTTCATCACCAGCTTCCTCCCGTTCCTCATCATCTCCATCATCCGCCAGGACCGCGGCCCGGCCTTCTACCTGGGGCTCAACGCCAGAGAGCAGGTGGTGGTGAACATCTTCATCAGGTCTTACATCGTCAACAACTGCACCAACCCCATTGTCTACGGTCTGTGTAACTCGCAGTTCCGGGAGGAGTGCCGAAGGTTGTTCCTGGCGTTGTGTGGGAGGGGACGTTTCGTTTCGGGCCGTCCACCAGCACCTCCAACCTGAATCGCTCTAGGACAGTGTTCGAGACGCCCAAGCTGGAGAGAAAAGCCAGCCCCGAGCCCTGACGTGGCGTAAAAACAACACCAGTGTGCCCGTGTGACCAAGCCCCGTTACGTTATTAACGTCTTTTTCATAACCTCAGTTCACCTGGGGGTCGTGATAAGTTTTTCATGATAGTTTACCACGGGTTTGTCATGTTTGTCCACTGACTGAAGTCAAGTTTTTCATGATAGTCTACCAAGGGTTGGTTATGTCTGTCCACTGACTTAAATTCAGTTTTTCATGGTAGTTTACCAAAGGTTTGGCATATTTGTCCGCTGACTTTAGTCAAGTTTTTCATGGTAGTTTACCAAAGGTTTGTCATGTCTGTCCGCTGACTTTAGTCACCATGGTAGTTTACCAAAGTTTTGTCATGTCTGTCCTGACTTTAAAGTCACCAGAGGGTTCATGGCTGTTGTCCAGGGTGCGGGGTCATGATGTCTGTACAGTGATCTGAAGTCACCACAAGGACATGATGTCTTTCCCATGATCTCACTTCACCGGAAAGTCATAAAGGCTTTCCCTTGACCTTACGTTAACAGGGATCATGTTAACCTTAGGTTAACAGGGGTATTTCTCTTGATCACAGTTCACTGTGGTGGTCATGACGTCTTTCCCATGCCCTCAGGTCACCATGGGGTCATGTCTTTCCCATGACCTCAGGTCACCATGGGGTTATGATGTATTCCCCATGACCCCAGGTCACCATGGGGTTATATCTCCCCAAGACCTCAGGTCACCATGGGGTTATGTCTTTGCCATGACCTCAGGTCACCATGGGGTCATGTCTTTGCCATGACCTCAGGTCACATGGGGTCATGTCTTTCCCGCGACCTCAGGTCACCATGGGGTTATGATGTCTTCCCCATGACCTCAGGTCACAGGGGGTCATGTCTATCCCATGACCTCAGGTCACAGAGGGCCATGTCTTCACCATGACCTCAGGTCACAGGGCTTCATGTCTTTTCCATGACCTCAAGTCGCCATGAAGGTCATGTCTATCCCATGACCTCAGGACACAGAGGGTCATGTCTTCCCCATGACCTCAGGTCACAGAGCATCATCATGTCTTCTCCCATGACCTCAGGTCACCATGAGGGTCATGTCTTCCCCATGACCTCAGGTCCCATGATGAGGGTCATGTGTCTTCCCCATGACCTCAGGTCACTATGAGGGTCATGTCTTCCCCATGACCTCAGGTCACAGGGGGTCATGTCTTCCCCATGACCTCAGGTCACTATGAGGGTCATGACTTCCCCATGACCTCAGGTCACAGGGGGTCATGTCTTTCCCATGACCTCAGGTCACCATGATGGTCATGTCTTTCCCATAACCTCAGGCTACCACGGGGGTCATGCTGTTTTTCCCATAACCTCAGTCTACCACGGTAGTCACGATGTCTTTCCCATGACATCAGGCTACCACGGGGGGTCATGATGTCTTTCCCATGACCTCGGTCACCAGGAGGATATGATATCTGCTGTTGCAGCCAGAGATCTGCGGTCTTGTCTTCATATTCATCAACAACAGGTTGGGTGTTATGTCCACAGTCTTGTCTTCATGTTCATCAACAACAGGATGGGGTGTTGTGTCCACAGTCTTGTGTCTTCATGTTCATCAACAACAGGATTATGTCCACAGTCTTGTCTTCATGTTCATCAACAACAGGATGGGGTGTTATGTCCACAGTCTTGTCTTCATGTTCATCAACAACAGGATTATGTCCACAGTCTTGTCTTCATGTTCATCAACAACAGGATGGGGTGTTATGTCCACAGTCTTGTCTTCATGTTCATCGACAACAGGATGGCTATTATGTCCATAGTCTTGTCTTCTTGTACATCGACAACAGAGTGGGCATGTTGTACGCAAATTTGTCCATTCATGATCGTCGTGTGGAAGCCACTTGTGTCCATAATCAAGAGTTGTTGTACTCAGTCCTGTCGTTAAATACACAGATGGTGGAGCCAGTCCTTAAAAAGACATGTTGTGGCGAGTCCTCTCCTTGCGTACAGAGATGTTGCAGACAGCCCTTTTAGATGCAGATGTTGTAACCAGTCTTTAAAGATATAAAAATGTTGTTGTCAGGTCTTAAAGGTCCACATATTATAGTCAGTCCTTGTCATCAGAATCAGAAATGTCGTAGTCATTCCTTAATATAGAGGTATAGTTAGTCCTGTCCTTACCCGAAGAGATGGTGTTGCCATTTCCTAGGGGGGAAAAAAAAAAACAAAAACAGGTGTTGTTATTTACTATTTCCCCTGGTGGTTATGATGTCATTCACTATAAGACAACATGTTGCGATTGATATAGTATCATGCTGGTATTTCACTTTCTTCTATTATCATTTGATTAAGATCTTTGCACATCTTCAAAAATATACTTTACCGATCTTACCATGACTGAATCAGAACATACTCTTTTTAAAAATATATTCTTACAATTGCAATGGCCTAGGTGATCACAAGAAAAGAAAAGACGTTTTTGATTTTTTAAGGCAACAAAAAGGTAATATATACATTTTACAGGAGACTCACTGAGTTTGAGTCCGAAAAATTTATAAGAGCTTGTTGGGGTTATGACTGCTACTTATCTGGTAAAGAGACTAATAAAAACGGGGTAGCTGTGCTGTTTAATAACAATTTCGAATATAAATTACATAATATAACCAGAGACCCTGAGGGATGCTATTTAGTGTTAGATATCGAGTTTAGAAACAAGAGAATCTCTCTCGTCAATTTATATGGAAGTAGTAACAGAGATTATTTCCAGCTCTTTGAGCATATTTGTGATCTTCTGGAAAATATGGGTAATGAAAATATAATTATAGGTGGAGATTGGAGTGTTGTACTTGATCCCAAGTTAGACGCCAGAAATTATAGTAGTTATATATAAATCGCCCACGAAGTCGCAATACTATTATTGACATGATGGGATTTTTTTGATTTAGTGGACGTGTGGAGACATCTTTATCCAGAAAAGAGAGGTTACACCCTGGAGAAGATTCAATTCGGTACAACAGAGCAGACTGGATTACTTCTTGATATCGGATTCTTTACTCGTTGAAACTAGAGGGTTTGAAATAACTTCTGGATATCGATCTGATCACTCCATGGTCTCCCTTGAGTTAAAAGGTAATTTGAGAAAAAGAGATAAGCAATACTGGAAATTTAATAACTCCCTTTTAAAAGATAAGGAATATATAAACATTGTGAAGCAACTAGTTAATGATATCAAAAGACAATATGCCATTCTGTTTATGATTTTGACAATTTAGGTAACATTCCAGACGAAAGTATACAGTTTCAAATAAACGATCAACTGTTCTTTGAAACTCTCCTTATGGAAATTCGAGGGAAAACTATTTCATATGGTGCATATAAGAAGAAAGAAGAACACAGACAAGAAAACACATTATTAAAAGATATTAACGAAATAGAAAATAACTTAGATGCTCATGCTCTTGATACTCTTCAAGAGAAAAAAAACAACTTGGAAGAAATAAGAAATAAAAGGCTTGAAGGAATGCTGTAAGATCAAGAGCCTTGTGGCTACGGGACGGCGAAAAGACAAGCAGGTATTTTTGTAACTTGGAAAAAAGGAACTTCATTGATAAAACAATATGTTATGTACAAAACAATGATGGTGAGACTATATTGATGACAGGGGTATCCTAAAAGAAACACAAGCTTTTTATGAAAGCCTGTACAGAGAGAGGGAGAGTCATAATGTTGATTTAGATAACCTTATTTTTGATGCTCCGAAACTTGACGAAGCAGATAAAGAATATCTGGAAGGGGAGATTACGTATGCTGAGGCACATGCTGCTCTGAAAGAAATGAAAAACAATAAAGCCCCGGAAGTGACGGCTTTACTACCGAGTTTTATAAATTCTTTTTTCGTGACATTGGTATTTTCTTGGTCCGCTCATTGAATTTCGGATTCTCATCAGGACAGATGTCGGTTACTCAGCGGTTGGGTATAATTTCTATGTTACCAAAAGATAACAAACCGAAACAGCTTCTAAAAACTGGCGCCCAATTTCTTTGCTGAATACTGCATACAAGATAGCTTCATCATCCATCGCTAATAGACTCAAACCTATGTTACATAAACTAATTAATAAAGATCAAACCGTTTTTTTAAAAGGAAGATACATTGGTGAAAATATTCGGCTGCTTTATGATGTGTTGTTAATTACTGAAAAACAGAATATCCCGGGCCAGATTCTTACAGTAGACTTTGAGAAAGCCTTTGACTCGGTATCATGGAGATTTATAGATAAAGTGTTGGATTTTTTTAACTTTGGACCCCATATAAAAAGATGGATAAAGGCTTTTTATAATGATATAACAACCTGTGTCTCCGTTAATGGGAATTACACCCCCTTCTTTAAAATATCCAGGAGAGTCCGCCAGGGAGATCCTCTATCTCCTTATTTATATCTTTTGTGTGCTGAAATTTTGTCCTATTAATGCGTAAGAATAATCAAATTAAGGGATTAACTATAAATGGCAAGAAGCATCTATTGTCGCAGTTTGCAGATGACACAACTGTTTATTTAGACGGAAGTGAAATGTCTTTCCGAGAAGCAGTTAGATTACTAGAACAATTCACATTAATGTCGGGTCTAAAGAAAATCATGAAAAAACAACAAACATAATTTGGATTGGCAGCATGAAAAACTCCTCCATAAGATATATGAGGGATAAGAACTTTTGTTGGGATCCTGGGATTTTTACCGTACTTGGGATCAAATTTTCTACAAATATTGATAGTATTGTCGATCTTAATTTTGACAATAAGCTTCTGCAGATTAAAAGCATTCTAGCTAAATGGAATAAAAGACTTCTAACACCTTTTGGAAAAATTACTGTTATAAAAACTTTGGCAATGTCAAAAATCGTACATTTATTCAGTAATCTTCCAGATCCCAAGGATAATTTTTTACAGGAACTTGACACATTGTTCTTCAAGTTTTTGTGGGATGGGAAATCAAATCGAGTAAGTAAAAAAAGTGTGCCAAAATTATGAAAATGGTGGATTAAGAATGTTGAATGTTTTCGCATTCTTGTCGTCTGTTAAAATATCCTGGTTAAAAAGAATATTCTATGGCAACCCTAATAATCTTCAGGATTTTGCCTCTCTTTCTTTGTTCCAGGACTGGACAAACTTAAAGTGCTGGGTAGTGAATATGTCAATACATTACTGACTAGAACAAACAATACCTTTTGGAGGGATGTCCTCAAACATTTTAAAAAATTATCTTTAAAATGTATATCGAGTAATATTCATGATTTTGTCTCTGATTGTATTCATTATAATATTAATATATTAAGAGATAGGAGATTGTCTACGTTAAACAATGGGTGGAGGAAGGTATATGGCAAGTGAGAGATTTGATGAATGAAGAAGGAGTTTTCCTCTCATTTGAAAACTTCCGTAGAAAATTTCCCAATGTAAAGACTAATTATTTACTGTTTGCTGGTGTTATCGAGGCAGTAAAGACATATCAAAATAAAGTCCAATGCACATTGACGCCAAGATATAATTACAGGATCCAAAAAATTGGACAATGATTTTAAAAGGGAATAAATGCGTATATTCAGTTCTTGTTGACTCGCCCATTCGTCCTGCAGGTCTTAATAAATGGAATACCTACTATGCAAACTTGCCTTGGAAAAACATATTTAGAAAATATATCTAATTTCGACCACTGACACACAGTTAAGATGGTTCCAGTATAGATTGTTACTTAGAATCCTTCCGACAGGCAGATATCTATTTCTTCGCAAAATTATTGAATCGTCTCTCTGTGTGCCTTGTGTGATGAGGAAGAAGAAACTATTATACATTTATTTTGGAACTGTCATGCCGCCGCAAAAATTTTTGGAACAGTCTGGAGAGAGACTGCTGAACAGCACTTGTGAAACGTGTGTTAATCTAACTTTTTTTCTGAAAATCTTATTTTATTTGGGACCAGTGAGGGCGTTATCACTGATCAGGTGTTAGATCTGATACTTTTATTGGCTAAGTTCTATATTTACAAATGCAAATGGAACAGGAGCAAACCACGCATTACTGCTTTTCATCAGGTTACTGAAACAAAGATACTCAATAGAGTGCTACTGTAATGCAATGAAAGGGAAAAAATACTTTTCGACCATCAATGGCTCCCGTATAAACCTCTGATAGAATTTTAAGACTTTGTTGACAAAGTATGCTCCCGTATAAACCTCTGATAGAAAATTAAGACTTTGTTAACAAAGTATGCTTTTTATATATTTTTGAATGCTACATGAACATCTACAGTATGAAAATTTCTGCCATAAGACCTACCTAACTTACTTTGCTGAGTTTTAATATCAGGCGTATAGTTTGTTAGTTATTTCCTTTCTTCCATCTCTTGTCCCCACGGTGCAACACATCATTGACATCTTGACTACCACCCTGCCCTTAACCCCATCCCTTTACCCCCCACCATCTCTCTCTCTCTCTCTCTCTCTCTCTCTCTCTCTCTCTCTCTCTCTCTCTCTCTCTCTCTATCTCCCCCCCCCCCCCCCCCCCCCCCCCCCCTCCTCCTCCGTCCTCACTCACCCGTCCTCACCACCCTTCCTCTCCCTTCTCTTGCTCGACCACCATCTCCAAATCTCTGTTTAGTCTTCTTTCCTTCTGTGCTTTCCTCTTATTTATTTGCCATCACAACAGTAGCAGTCTTACAAATTGACGAAGACGCTGATCGTTATTATATTTTCTTTTTGGTGAAAAAAAAAAAATGTAACATCAGTTTAATGTATGTATGAAAATCTCTGCGCATCCTTAAAGGTAGAGATGTGGTAGCCGTTCCCCTAAAGGTAGAGATGTGGTAGCCGTTTCTTAAAGGTAGAGATGTGGTAGCCGTTCCTTGCAGGGTGGAGATGTGGTAGCCGTTCCTTACAGGTGGAGATGTGGTAGCCGTTCCTTACAGGTAGAGATGTGGTAGCCGTTACCTAAAGGTAGAGATGTGGTAGCTGTTCCTTAAAGGTAGAGATGTGGTAGCCGTTCCCTAAAGGTAGAGATGTGGTAGCCATTCCCTAAAGGTAGATATGTGGTAGCCGTTCCCTAAAGATAGAGATATGGTAGCCGTTCCCTAAAGGTAGAGATGTGGTAGCCGTTCCCTAAAGGTAGAGATGTGGTAGCCGTTCCTTAAAGTAGAGATATGGTAGTCGTTCCTTAAAGGTAGAGATGTGGTAGCTATTCCTTACAGGTAGAGATGTGGTAGCCATTCTTTAAAGGTAGAGATGTGGTAGCCATTCCTTAAAGGTAGAGATGTGGTAGCTATTCCTTAAAGGTAGAGATGTAGTTAGTCCTGAGAAACAGTGTAATCAGTCTTTGAAAATAGAGATGTGTGGCCAGTCTTTAGAGACAGACTTGGTGTAGCAGTCTTTAACGATAGAGATGCTGTCGCCAGCCTTTAAAGATACAAGTGGTTTAGGCAGCCTTTAAAGATAGTGAGGTTGTGTCCAGTCATTAATGAAGCACATGCTGTAGTCAGTACTTACTGTTACAGATCGTACTCAATCCTTCAAGATACAAGTGTCGTCAGTTCTCAAAGATACAGATGATGTAATCAGTCCTTCAAGATACAGACATTGTAGCCAGTCATTAAAGATAGATATTTTGAAGTCAACCCTTCAAGATACAGATATTGCAGCCAGTCCTTCAAGATACAGATATTGCAGCCAGTCCTTCAAGACACAGATATTGAAGCCAATCCTTCAAGATACAGATATTGTAGCCAGTCCTCAAAGATACAGAAGTTGTAGCCAGTCCTCAAAGATACAGAAGTTGTAGCCAGTCCTTCAAGATACAGATATTGTAGCCAGTCCTTCAAGATACAGATATTGCAGCCAGTCCTTCAAGATACAGATATTGTAGCCAGTCCTTCAAGATACAGAAATTATTGCCAGTCCTTCAGATACAGATACTGTAGCCAATCTTTCAAGATACAGAAGTTGTAGCCAAGTCCTTCAAGATACAGATGATGCAGCCGGTCCTTCAAGACAGATGTTGTAGTCGGTCCATCCAGATACACAAAGTAGCCAATGCAAGTCTGGACAGAGATGACCTACTCATCCCAGTGACAAGTGGTGTGGATAAAACGTCTTGAACTGCTCATCATCACTGACCGTGGTGCGTCTCCCTGTGCGGGCCAGATAAACTGCAGAACGACAGACTTTGCCGACTATACACAGACCGCTCTCTACGAACACAGTGGTATCCTTTAAAAGGGTGAGGAAGCCCTATGCTATTTACCATGGGATGAGCTGCTCACATGCCAATTATTGCTCACGGAGTGGTGGGTTGTTCATGACATTCCGATTCGACATCAATACTTCACAGCAGACTTCATGAAGACCTTGGTCGTGGACGCGTTTCCGGATGCCACTTTCATGTTAAAAAAAAAAAAAAAAAACCAGTTCTAATCTGATCTGAGATTTCGTTGTGGGAATATGGACGGATCCAGTCTGCGGGCGTTTTGAGAATCTATGAGACAGCAAGTCTGTTGACGGTCTTTATTTTTCAACAAACATGTACGGAGTCGATTTTGATGATGTGACATTGATTTGTCTTTTTTACTTTTCAACAAGCATGTACGGAGTCCATTTTGATCATGTGACAGCCCTGATATGGCCCTGGCAGTCGGCTGGCTTATAATCATTCTGGACGACCAGCCATGACGAAACACAGAGGAAAGATGGCTGCTGCTGCTGCTGCTGCTACTGCTGCCTCTCTTCTGTCGCCAGGCTGGAAACGTCTGCCCCAAAACCAGAGGAGAATTCGCTTTTCAACAAAGTTATACTATTTCCTTCAAAACTGCAGTGTTTGACGTCATGTAGGCGCGCACGTGCGAATAATTGTTCTTTTTGAAGGTATCCTGTATGGAGGTGGGTAGATGAATGTAGTATGAACAAAACGTTACTTTGTCAGCCAGTCTGGGTTATCAATGCGGATTCTGATGGATTTGTAGTAGTAGTAGTACTTTAATTTTACGTCTTTTCACACAAAACTATGTGATGTTAGACAAGAAAGGAGAGATAGACAGGCAAATAGAGGGAAATAGAGATTGTTCATGTTGCATAAAGTGTGTGCGTGCGCGCGCGCGCGTGTGTGCGTGCGTGCGTGCGTGTGTGTGTGTGTGTAGGGAGGGGGTGGGGCTGGGAGTGAGCGGAGGGTGGTGTACATAACGTCAGATAACAAAAAGACAAACGAATAAACAAACAAACCTACACACACACTAACAATATCTGATGGATTTGTGTTGTTGTTGTTGATGTTGTTCTTTTGGTGTCTGTTGGGGCCGTTTATAATGCGTGTGCCCATAAATGTGACTGATGATTGAAATCTAGCCAACTTGTTATCATGAATCTTGGGGTGTCACCATTTTTCGCATGGTCTAAAAGGTCAAAAAGCCAAATGACATACACTCAAAACGAGGCGCCAAGTTCAATTGTTCTCATGTTGGTTGCCATCTGGGCAGTATTCTCAGTGTTCAATCCTAGACATGTTAGCTGCCATCTGGGCAGTGTGTCTTAGAGTTCAATCCTAGACATGTTAGCTGCCATCTGGGCAGTGTTCTTAGAGTTCAATTCTAGACATGTTAGCTGCCATCTGGGCAGTGTTCTTAGAGTTCAGTCCTAGACATGTTAGCTGCCATCTGGGCAGTGTTCTTAGAGTTCAATCCTAGACATGTTAGCTGCCATCTGGGCAGTGTTCTTAGAGTTCAATCCTAGACATGTTAGCTGCCATCTGGGCAGTGTTCTTAGAGTTCAGTCCTAGA
Organism: Conus betulinus; assembly: GCA_016801955.1. Taxonomy (NCBI): domain Eukaryota; kingdom Metazoa; phylum Mollusca; class Gastropoda; order Neogastropoda; family Conidae; genus Conus; species Conus betulinus. Next base: position 88,233 of record JADBJO010004220.1, on the reverse strand, counting down.
CATGTTAGCTGCCATCTGGGCAGTGTTTTTAGAGTTCAATCCTAGACAGACCTGTGGCATGAAACCTACAGTGTACTTTTTCACTCAATGTTTTCATTGTTTCTGGTGTCGATTTTATTGCATCCTTCTTCTTCTTCTTCTTCTTCTTTTATGTAATAAGTCGTATTTTGTATGATCTGCAGTGGAGAAACGCTTTTCCAATCTTGATGGCCACAACTGCTGCACGAAACCGCCATTTTCCTCTGTAGAGCACACTCCAGAGCATTGGTCATTTTCGGACCCCCAACAGAATGTCCACCATATAGCAATATGTGTGATAAAAGGTGGTTGGAAACACCTACTCAATACTTGCATACTACACGCACGCGCATTCACTTGCTCCTTTTTGCGACAAAACTCAGTAGTAAGCAAGAAGACCCATCAGAGGCGACAACTTACTACACAAAGCGCTGAACACAGAAGCGATCAAAGCTAAGTGCATTTTCGTTATTTGTTTCATGTTTCTTGCACCTGAAGGAGACCTAAGAGGTCGAAACGCGTTGTGGTTTGTCTTGTGACTCGTTTGTCCACGTTTCTCTCTGGCGGTTCGCTGACATTTATTTAAGATTTACTACACAAAGCCAAGAACAATAGGAGCAATGGTGACTACAACAGCAGTTTTCCAGTCATTATTTGAGGTTTTCTCCACGCAGATTGCATAACGTGGAGTGATCAGGTTAACCTTTACCGTAGGTACTATACATTTCACTTCACACTGACTAGGAAAAAACAGCCCATGCTGTCCAAGAGTTGATGAAAATGAATTAAAGTACACGCCAGATACATTACGAACTTTGGGTGAAAAATTACACCGAAGGTTTATGCAACGTATCTAGGGTTTAAGCTTGTTTTATGTACTTTGCAATCTGTTGTTTGTAACATCTTAAGAAATCATAACATACTGTATATTATTATTATATGATAATTATTGAAAATCAATTTATCTGCTTAATGTTGTGTATTAAATAGGCTAAATACTATTTTGAACTGTGCTTTGTGTGTTTATTTGAATTCTGTCCTTTTTTCTGGTAATGTTGCAGTACGTTTCAAGGATGTTGATGTTTTGTTGTTTGTTGTTGTTGTTGTTTTGGGGCGGCTGTTATTTTTCATTTGAAAGCCAGACTTTGCTTGGCACAGGGAAAGTTTACTGTCTGTAAATGTTACAATGGATGATTAAAGCTGTACGTACCACTTCGTTGGATTATTGCATACCCGCTGCTGCCGACCTTGGCTTCGTTTCCCAGGGAAACACGAGGCACGTGCTGACATAGCGTCCCTTTCCAGTATGTGTGTGGCAGTTTGTTCGCTGTCAAGGGGCACACTTTCTGTGCCAACCTAACGCTGTCAGAAAACGGTCGTTTTCACGCAGTCGGGTGCAGACATTATTAAATCATCAGATAACAAATGGGGACTGGTGGGGAAAGGAGAAGAAGGCTGGGCTGGGGGGGGGGGGGGGGGGGGGGGTGTGCATAGGAACACAGTTACCTAAATGACTTCCTAATTAGTTCTGGTTTGAGGCCTTCTGAGCCTTTGACACTCTTTCAAATTGATCGTTCCTATTGAGCCCAGTGTCAGTAGGGCTCAGTTCTGTTAGGGCCAAATTCCAATACGACCTACAATCATTAAAGACTCAGCTCTGTTAGGGCCCAATTCCAATACGACCGACTATCATTAAGGACACAGTTCTGTTAGGGCCCAATTCCAATACGACCAACTATCATTAAGGACTCAGTTGCGTTAGGGCCCAATCCCAATACGACGGACTATCATTAAGGACTCAGTTCTGTTAGGGCCCAATCCCAATGCGACCTACTGTCAGTAAGGGCTCAGCTCTGTTAGGGCCCAATCCCAATACGACCTACAATCATTAAGAACTCAGCTCTGTTAGGGCCCAATCCCAATACGACCTACAATCATTAAGGACTCAGTTCTGTTAGGGCCCAAGCCCAATACGACCTACTATCATTAAGGACTCAGTTCTGTTAGGGCCCAAGCCCAATACGACCTACTATCATCAAGGGCTCAGTTCTGTTAGGGCCAAATTCCAATATGACCTACTATCATTAAGGCCTGATTCCAAACAGGCCAGTTCTGGTAGAGCCCTTATCAGAAGGGCCCAATTCTAATATGGTTCATTACCATTCAGTCCCAATGCCGTTAGGATCCAGTTCCAATACGACCGAGTTCTGATGAAATCCATTCCATTCGGGCCTAGAACAGATTTATAGGCCTACCTGATCCCATTATGAAATGAGAGAGACAGACACACAGATCGACAGACACAGACAGACAGACAGACAGACAGAGGGGAGAAAAAGAGTATGCGAGAGACAGAGATAGAGCGACGAGAGACAGACATATGGATGAACACATAAAGACAAAATGAGACATATAAGCAAACAGGTAGAACACACACACTTACACATGCACGCATGCACACACACGTCTAATATCACTTAAGGGTGAACAGACGTAAAACTAAAGAACGAACGAACACACACACACACACACACACACACACACACACACACACGCACGCACGCGCGCACACACACACACACACATGCATGCGCGTGCACACACACACACACACACACACACACACACACAACACACACGTGTATGCATATGTATGCATCTATGTAAGCATGCATGTATGTATGTATGTATGTATGTATATTAGAGAGAGTAAGAGACGGATGAAAATAAACTGAAATACTTATTTCTCAACGGATGAGGTTTAGGATAGCGCAGACATCGACGTCTGCTTACTACACAGTGTAAGACATTAAAGTATTCCTCTTTACAATCAATGCAATAAGTTAACTCTTTCCGTCCTGAGCCTGACCACTACTGCAATATGGCATCTTGAGCTCGACCAGAGGTCAGACATACTCTAGGGTTACATCTAGCACATTTAACCCTTATGCCATGCACAAAAAATAAGCACAGGGACAGTATTCTTTGTGGGCTATTTCTTTCTTGTATCATGTGCTGATTTTGTGTAAGCGAAGTTGAAATGATTTAGAGAGGGTTTTTCATTTTGTTTTGTTCCACCACCATGAGCCAAGAATAAGTGTTACAGTGAGGCAAGCGTTAGATGAAATCATATAGTGGAAGTCTTCACAAACAACTCTTGAAATATTCTTACGAAAGTCATATAATGTATGTACTTGCAGAAAATGTGTTTAACTATGACACAGTCATGCTTGACAAGCATTTTATCACAAATGTAATGATACTACAACTTCTCACAGTAAGAAGGTTGAATGAATCTGCTGGGCTCCAGTTTCTCCATGCATCTCTTGAATAAAGGCCAATCCTGAGTTAAGACAGTCTGAATAAGTAACCCTGATCTTTCCAATGAACATCTGACACATACCAGGCTGGGACTGTCACACAGCCAGTCATTCCAATGAACATCTGACACACACTTGTCACACAGCCAGTCATTCCAATGAACATCTGACACATACCAGGTTGGGACTGTCTCACAGCCAGTCGTACCAATGAACAACTGACACACACTTGTCACACAGCCAGTCATTCCAATGAACATCTGACACACATACCAGGCTGGGACTGTCTCATAGCCAGTCGTTCAGATGAACATCTAACACACCCTTGTCACACAGCCAGTCATTCCAATGAACATCTGACACACACTTGTCACACAGTCAGTCATTCCAATGAACATCTGACACATACCAGGCTGGGACTGTCACACAGCCAGTCATTCCAATGAACATCTGACACATACTTGTCATAGAGCCAGTCATTCCAATGAACATCTGACACATACCAGGCTGGGACTGTCTCACAGCCAGTCATACCAATGAACATCTGACACACACTTGTCACACAGCCAGTCATTCTAATGAACATCTGACACATACCAGGCTGGGACTGTCTTATAGCCAGTCGTTCCGATGAACATCTAACACACCCTTGTCACACAGCCAGTCATTCCAATGAACATCTGACACATACTTGTCACAAAGCCAGTCATTCCAATGAACAACTGACATACCAGGCTGGGACTGTCTCATAGCCAGTCGTTCCGATGAACGACCCTTGTCACACAGCCAGTCATTCCAATGAACATCTGACACATACTTGTCACAAAGCCAGTCATTCCAATGAACAACTGACATACTAGGCTGGGATGGTCTAACACAGCCAGTCGTTCCAATGAACATTTGACACATACCAGGCTGGGACTGTCTCACAGCCAGTCGCTTTCTCTGGGGGCTAAAAGGGTTAAACACAGAAATCTGCTCACCTGTAATCAGAGACTGAGAAACTGAAAGGTTGATAATGATTGGTCATCTTAATTTCCAAGGGTAACAGATAAGCAAACATGCTTTTTTTTTCATCTGACCCTTGCCCCGCTAAGGGACAAACTAAGCATGGCTAGCGACTAAAACGTAACAAAACTTTTAACAAACACACATATCTTCAAAAATACATAAAACTGTGGATGAGTTGTTTCTCAATCAACACGGACGCATAGATGAATGTAAAGAAATAAAGAAAAGCCATTGAAACAACAAACGAAAACAAATAAATTGATTATGAAGAAGAAAAAACTCTGCACACACTCACACATACAGAAAGCAATCCTCCTATTAAGTATCAAAGGAGCGAGGAGGAGAGAGACAGAGACGCAGACAGACAGAAAATCTTTACATTCCTTTTCCAAAATATCAGTTTACTACATACTGCTCAAATATCAATTTACTACATACTGCTCAAGATATTAATACGACAACTACAATGCATCAATAACATCAACATAATATACACATTTTCATGTTGTGATTACAATGCATGGATAGAATCAACAGTAGTAGAAATCAGCTGTCAGTTAGCAGCAATGCATTCATAACATCAATAAATGTAACACTTATTTATCATGATGTTTGTGTGTGTGTGTGTGTGTGTGTGTGTGTGTGTGTGTGTGTGTGTGTGTGTGTGTGTGTCTGTGAGACAGACAGAGAGAGAGAGAGGGAAATGCTATCATGATCCCCCTTTCATTTTTCACACTACTGATATACTACCCCACATCAATCAGCAGCCATAAACACAGAGTGGAGAGACAGACAGACAGACCTACAGACAGACAGGAAGACACAGAAAGCCCATGAATCAGAGACGGTGACCTAAACAGTAACAGAGATAGTAACATCCAGAGATATACTCTTTCCTGTCTCTCATTCCATTCACACCCCATCTCCACTCTCTCTCTCTCCCTCTCTCTCTCTCTCTCTCCCTCTCCCCCTCTCTCTCTCTTCTTTGTTCCTGTACCTCTCTTTTTTTATGTCGCATCTTTATCACATAAGTAGCTGTCGCTCACTAATATAAACCTTGCTCAGCCCTGACAAGACAGGGGCTGGGGAATGGCTGTAACTCAGACTGATTCCGCTGTGTTCCAGTTTCATTAAGATCAAATTGTAATGGGTCCAGTGCTGTGACAAAATGGTACCATGATGTACTGGAATCTTGTTTTCTAAAGAAAAAAGTTTCAATAAAGTCTCCGAGCCAACAAGCACCAAACTGGGTCAAACTGGAACTGGGCCCTCATGGTACATGGCGCCAGCAGCCTTATCTCAACTGACAAGTCATCAAAGGACCTAAACAGACATGCACCAGTTTCAAGACTTTTTTGTTTCTAAAAAGCTACTTGCAAGGATTGCCGATCTGCAGAAAATGAACTAAGCCTTTTCACAGGCATGTTGATGGAGGCAACAACTAGCACACCCCCCCCCCCCCCCCCCCCCCCCCGATCCTGACTGTCTGTTCTGGCTGCTTCTCTCTCTCTGCAGACAACACAGCACCTCCTCCACTTGTTCTTTAACAACTTCCTTTGAGCCATCTCCAGAGAGACGATGAGGAGATGGTTTTCTTTGGATTGCATGAAAAGTGGACAAAACATGCGAAAATGACCACATTGGATAAAATGGGCAAAAGTTTTGTTCCCTCCATCTTCTCTCCAACCAAAACTTCATGCTGCAGGCCAAAGCCTGGCCAACATGACAGCCACAGCATCTGGGGGTCATTTTCAGCTCAGAGTTGTGCAGCAACAGCACCAGTTTGGCAGGCTGGGTAACTCGCTTGTGTCACTTTTAACACTCAGATGAACGAGACTTTCAACTTTGCTGCTCACTTTGTGTTTGTACACATTCATCACACTTTTAAAGAGCCTCCTTTTCATTCAACGCCAACCTTGTGCTTAAGAAAGCTAAGTGACAATTTGTTCATTTTCTTTGTACTATTTGTTTCTGTCTTGCCTGAAGAAGGCCTAAGAGGTCAAAACGCATCGTGTTTTGTCTTGCGACTCATTTGTCCACGTTTCTCTTGGCGGTTTGCTGACATTTATTTAAGATTTGTTTCAATTTCCACCTGCAGTCGTCTCACTTTGCAACTAGATCTTTAAAGAGTGATCAAACACACTGACGCTTTTCAAAGTGTGAATCCCATTTGCACACTGGGAGTGACTGGAATGGAATTAGCCACAAAGCGTGACATACACACAAAACATGCATCATCAACTACCCTAAGCTTTGCGAAATTTGCAAAGAAAAAGAAATCAAAAAAAAAAATTCCTTCCCTCATCCAAACGAAAAGTATCACAAAGCCAACAACTGAATGTTGGCATGTCAGGTGACATTCTCACCAACCACAACGAGCCAATGGCCCATAACAAGTACACACCATGTTAGCTGTTTTCCACAGCGTTGGATTGTACTTCTTTGCAGCAAATGTTGCATTTAAGGAGCATTCACAAGTAAAGCATGCCCTAGTGCACCCTCATGCACACACAGATAGACACACACATTTCAATCCTGATTCTTCGCATGCTCTCCAATGTTCACCGACGGCAGATCTTTCTCTGCCCTCCCTGCAGGAGCATGTCCATTGACCTGTGTGTGTCACTTCCTGCCAGTTCTGTCAACCCTTTCTCTGAATCCGTCATCGTCATTCTCCTCCTCTTCTCCGTTGCTACATCATGGCCGCCATCCTCCCCACCACCATCTGCGTCACCCCTGTCCTGTGAAGACACTGTCTGACAGATCCCAGGGGTGTCTGAGGAGCGTCCCGAGGCCTGGCTGGCGGGTGGTGGGTGGGCCTGCTGGGATAGCGATGGCTGCCTCACCGACTGCAGCTGCTGATGCCAGACTTGCACTGTCTGTGTCTTGAACTTTCCTGAAATCAAACACAGTTGATGCCTCTGCACATACCAGGTAAGGTAAGGTAGGTAATGTTGCTTATAGCCCAGCCGACTGCTAAGGGCCATATCAGCGCTGTCACCATGTTAAAATCAACTCACAAATCATGCATTCACACAAATCTTTACAATACATCTAAAAACCCACCTGAAATTTTGTTAAAAAATCTTTTCACTGTAAAATCTCAGATCCAGTGAAAAATGTCAATCTCTTTCAAGGAGCTGTAAAATGTTTGTCTCTCACATCATGCAAGTCCCAACACTCTAAAGGAATATGTTTCATTGTGAGTGGCCCATGACATGGAATGCACCACAGAGCTTCTCGACTGTTTAAAAGGTATGAATGAATAAAATACGAATAGCCGGTGTGCAGCCGGCATAGAACCATTTCTTCTTTGCGATCACCAGACAATTGTTTTCAATCAGACTCAAGATTCAAAGTCTAACTGTGTACTTCGACAACTCCGATGAAATTATGGTGTTTTCAACAACAACTTTGGCACCAGAAAAAAAAAAGATTCACGCTGAAAACTGTTTTCAAGTATACTGTATTCATTTTTAATGGTTACAGAAAGTGTATGCTTAAAAAACAAAGTGCAGGTAACTTTAATCAACAGCTAAACAATGGTGATAATGCTTACATCCATGTGCATATCCATATTCAAAAGCACATTTAGGCATGTTCCACTTTTCCACTCGAATAACTTCAGTTAACATGTACTATATTAAAGACCACCCCTCCTTCCTTCACACACACACACACGCACACACACACATACACATGCTCACACACACACACACACACACACACACACACACACACATGCACACACACACACACACACACACACACAAATACACACATCTTTGTGGGAAGGAAATAAGGATCGCGAGAATGCCAACATCAAAAGGCAATAATAATTTTTTCTTCAGTGAAACCTCTGTGGAAGGGAGGGAATCGTTGCATGCTTAAGTTCTCCAGAAGAAATTTGTCTCTCCCTTGTGTGATGGCGCCACAGAAATAAGTACACAAAAGGAGGAATGTGTTGCTTATTTGAACCAATCAGACACAGGCAAGTGAACCCATGAAAACAATGTCTTCTTTCAGACTTCACAAGTAACATGCCATAAAATTGCTTGAACCTATCCTTGTCCGACAGAATGGGAAATAACAGGAAAACAGTGATAAAGGAATAAGAACAGTTCAGAAAGAGACACACAGAATGGGAAATAACAGGAAAACAGTGATAAAGGAATAAGAACAGTTCAGAAAGAGACACACAGATGGGAACTAACAGGAAAACAGTGATAAAGGAATAAGAACAGTTCAGAAAGAGACAACAGAATGGAAATACAGGACCACAGCAATGAAAGGAGTAAGAACCCATTCCCTGCCTTCTGAGAAGCAATACAACCCATTCCCTACCTTCTGTGGAGTCACACAACCCATTCCCTACCTTCTGGAGTCACACAACCCCATTCCCTGCCTTCTGTGGAGTCACACAACCCATTCCATACCTTCTGTGGAGTCACACAACCCATTCTGTACCTTCTGTGGAGTCACACAACCCATTCCCTACCTTCTGTGGAGTCACACAACCCATTCCCTGCCTTCTGTGGAGAGAGACAACCCATTCCCTACCTTCTGTGGAGTCACACAACCCATTCCCTACATTCTGTAGAGTGAGACAACCCATTCCTACCTTCTGTGGAGTCACACAACCCATTCCCTACCGTCTGTGGGAGTCACACAACCCATCCCCATAAAGAAGGTATTCTGTGGAGTCACACAACCCATACCCTGCTTCTGTGGAGTGAGACAACCCATTCCCTACCTTCTGTGGAGTCACACAACCATTCCCTACCCTCTGTGGAGTCACACAACCCATTCCCTACCTTCTGTAGAGTGAGACAACCCATTCCCTGTTTCTGTGGAGTGAAAAACCCATTCCCTACCTTCTGTAGAGAGAGACAATCTATTCCTTACCTTCTGTGGAGTGAGACTATACATTCCCTACCTTCTGCGGAGTCACACAACCCATTCCATACCTTCTGTGGAGACAACCCATTCCCTACCGTCTGTGGAGTCACACAACCCATTCCCTACCTTCTGTGGAGTCACACAACCCATTCCCTGCCTTCAGTGGAGCCACAGAAGCCATTCCCTACCTTCTGTGGAGTCACACAACCCATTCCCTACCTTCTGTGGAGACACACAACCCATTCCCTGCCTTCAGTGGAGTCACACAACCCATTTCTTACCTTCTGTGGAGCCACAAAACCCATTCCCTACCTTCTGTGGAGTCACACAACCCATTCCCTGCCTTCTGTGGACACAACCCATTCCCTACCTCCTGTGGAGTCACACAACCCATTCCCTACCTTCTGTGGAGAGAGACAACCCATTTCCTACCTTCTATGGAGACAACCCATTCCCTGCCTTCAGTGGAGTCACACAACCCATTCCCTACCTTCTTTGGAGAGAGACAACCCATTCCCTACTTTCTGTGGAGTCACACAACCCATTCCCTACCTTCTTTGGAGAAAGACGACCCATTCCCTACTTTCTGTGGAATCACACAACCCATTCCCTGCCTTAAAGTTCTGTGGAGACAACCCATTCCCTACCGTCTGTGGAGTCACACAACCCATTCCCTACCTTCCGTGGAGATAACCCATTCCCTACCCTCTGTGGAGTCACAAAACCATTCCCTACCTTCTGTGGAGTCACACAACCCATTCCCTACCTTCTGTGGAGACCCACAACCCCATTCCCTGCCTTCAGGGAGTCCACAACCCATTCCCTACCTTCTGTATAGCGAGACTACCCATTCCCTGCTTCCGTGGAGTGAGACATCCCATTCCCTACCTTCTGGAGTGGAGTAAGACATCCCATTCCCTACCTTCTGAGAAGTCACACAACCCATTCCCTGCTTCTGTTGAGTAAGACAACCCATTACCTGCCTTCTCTGGAGTCACACAACCCATTCCCTGCCTTCTGTGGAGTCACACAACCCATTCCCTACTTTCTGTGGAGACACACCACCCATTCCCTACCTTCTGTGGAGTCAACCCATTCGCTGTCTTCTGTGGAGTCACACAACCCATTCCCTACCTTCTGTGGAGTCAACCCATTCACTGTCTTCTGTGAAGTCACACAACCCATTCCCTACCTTCTGTGGAGTCCCACAACCCATTCCCTGCCGTGTGTGGAGTCGCACAACCCATTCCTTACCTTCTGTGGAGTCGCAAATCCCATTCCCTACCTTCTGTAGAGTGAGACAACCCATTCCCTACCTTCTGTGGAGTCACACAACCCATTCACTACCTTTTTTGGAGTCCCACAATCCATTCCCTGCCTTGTGTGGAGTCCCACAACCCATTCCCTGTTTTCTGTGGAGCGAGACAACCCATTCCCTGCCTCTGTGGAGTCCCACAACCCATTCCCTGCCTTCTGTGGAGTCACACAACCCATTCCCTGCCTTCTGTGGAGTCACACCTCCCATGCCCTACCTTCTGTGGAGTCACACAACCCATTCCCTACATTCTGTAGAGTGAGACAACCCATTCCCTGCCTTCTCTGGAGTCACACAACCCATTCCCTGCCTTCTGTGGAGTCACACAACCCATTCCCTACTTTCTGTGGAGACACACCACCCATTCCCTACCTTCTGTGGAGTCAACCCATTCGCTGTCTTCTGTGGAGTCACACAACCCATTCCCTACCTTCTGTGGAGTCAACCCATTCACTGTCTTCTGTGAAGTCACACAACCCATTCCCTACCTTCTGTGGAGTCCCACAACCCATTCCCTGCCTTCTGTGGAGCACACAACCCATTCCCTACCTTCTGTGGAGTCAACCCATTCACTGTCTTCTGTGGAGTCACACAACCCATTCCCTACCTTCTGTGGAGTCAACCCATTCACTGTCTTCTGTGGAGTCACACAACCCATTCCCTACCTTCTGTGGAGTCCCACAACCCATTCCCTGCCTTCTGTGGAGCACACAACCCATTCCCTACTTTCTGTGGAGACACACCACCCATTCCCTACCTTCTGTGGAGTCAACCCATTCCCTACCTTCTGTGGAGTCCCACAACCCATTCCCTGCCTTCTGTAGGGTCCCACAACCCCTTCCCTACCTCCTGTGGAGTACACAACCCATTCCCTGCCTTCTGTGGAGAGAGACAACCCATTCCCTACCTTCTCTGGAGAGATAACCCATTCCCTACGTTCTGTAGAGACAACCCCATTCCCTGCCTTCTGTGGAGTGAGACAACCCATTCCTACCTTCTGTGGAGTCAAAGAACTCCTGGAGGAAACCTGGGCGCTGTTCCTGCTGCTCGTATTCGTAGGCCTGCACCACCATGTCCAGAAGATCCAGATCCTTGACGAACTTGGCCTCCTCCGTCTCCTGGTTCTCATATTCCTGGGGAGAGGACAGACGACAGACCCCACAGCAGGCATTACATTTATGTCCTCTTTCTGCATCCTCTCCCCTTTCTACAAAAGCGTGCTTCAGTCTGTGTGTGTGTGTGTGTGTGTGTGTGTGTGTGTGTGTATGCATGTACACATGTGTGTGTGTGTGTGTGTGTGTGTGTGTGTGTGTGTGTGTGTGTGTGTGTGTGTGTGTGTGTGAGAAAGTGTGTGTGTGTGTGTGTGTGTGTGTGTGTGTGTGTGTGTGTGTGTGTGTGTGTTGTGTTTGTGTGTGCATGTGTGTGTGTGAGTGTGTGTGTGTGTGTGTGTGTGTGTGTGTGTGTGTGTGTGTGTGTGTGTGTGTGTGTGCATGCATGTGTTTGTGCATGTGTGCATGCTTTCGTGCGTGTGTGCAAGTGTGTGCACTCATGCATGTGTGCATCTGTATCCTCAGTTATCATACAATACATTTAACTAAACTTTACCATTTTCAGCATGTCCTGTATTTTGTTCCATACAGTACAACTGAATTCAATGTCACAGGGTAAACAGATGACAACTCTTCACTCTCAACTCACCTGACACAACGTATATAGCTGACGACACTGTCTTCACTCTCAACTTACCTGTCATAAGGTATACAGCTGATGGCAATGTCTTCACTCTCAACTCACCTGTCATAAGGTATACAGATGACGACAATTTCCTCACACTTAACTCACCTGCCAGAAGGTATACAATTGATGACACTGTCAACACTCTGAACTCACCTGTCACAAGATATACAGCTGATGATTCTTCACTCTCAACTCACCTGACACAAGCTATACAGCTGATGATTCTTCACTCTGAACTCACCTGACACAAGGTATGACACTGTCTGCAATCCGAACTCACCTGATGAATTCACCTGTCACCTGATGACTCTTCACTCTCAACTCTGGCCTTGGCTTAAGGCTGTGTCCAGGCCAACTGACACAGGCTAGAACACCAAGGCTACATCAAAATGTTGTTATGCTCTGCATAGTTATGCGGGGATTGTCTTCAGGTGTGACGAGCTCCTAGCATAACATTATCAGTCTCCAAAATCCCCCGAAGTTGGAGTGTGGCTGCCTATGTGGCGGGGTAATCAAAAGCGGTCACACATGTAATGTTCTCATCCCCAGCTGATGCATTTGTACTATAGTCTTCAAATGCTTTGGCTGTTTGGATGATCCCTTGAGTCTTTTTAGCCAGGGTACGACAACAACAACAACAACTCTCAACTCACCTGACACAAGGTATCACACTGTCTGCACTCTAAATCACCTGATGAATTCACCTGACACAAGGTATACAGCTGATGACTCTTCATTCTCAATTCACCTGACACAAGGTATACAATTGATAACACTGTCTTCACTCAACTCACCTGATGAACTCACCTGACACAAGGTATACAGCTGAGGACTTTTCACTCTCAACTCACCTGACACACGGTATACAGCTGATGACACTGTCTGCACTCTGAACTCACCTGATGAATTCACCTGACACAACCTATACAGCTGAGGACTCTTCACTCTCAACTCACCTGACACATGGTATACAGCTGATGACACTGTCTGCACTCTAAACTCACCTGATGAATTCACCTGACACAACCTATACAGCTGAGGACTCTTCACTCTCAACTCACCTGACACAACCTACACAGCTGATAACTCTTCACTCTCAACTCACCTGACACAAGGCATACAGCTGATGACACTGTCTGCACTCTCAACTCACCTGTCACAAGGTATACAGCTGATGACTCTTCACTCTCAACCCACCTGACACAAGGTATACAACTGATGACACTATCTACACTCCAACTCACCTGACACAATGTATACAGTTGATGACAATTGCTTCAGACTGAACTCACCTGACACCAGGTATACAGCTATGACACCAGGTATACAGTTGATGACACCAGGTATACAGTTGATGACACCAGGTATACAGTTCTCTTCACTGTGAACTCACCAGACACCAGTTATATAGCTAAGACACCAGGTATACAACTGATGACACCAGGTATACAGTTAACGACACCAGGCATACAGCTGTGTCTCTCTCTGCTATGCCTCTCTCTTCACCGTGAAACTCACCCACACCAGGTATACAGCTATGTCTCTCTCTTCACTGTGAACTCACCCAACACCAGGTATACAGCTATGTCTCTCTCTTCACTGTGAACTCACCTGACACCAGGTATATAGCTATGACACCAGGTATACTGTTGATGACACCAGGTATACAGCTATGTCTCTCTCTTCACTGTGAACTCACCTGACACCAGGCATACAGCAATGTCTCTCTCTTCACTGTGAACTCACCTGACATCAGGCATACAGCAAGGTCTCTCTCTTCACTGTAAACTCACCCGACACCAGGCTATGACACCAAGTATACAGCTATGACATCAGGTATACAACTATGACACCAGGTATACTGTTGATGACACCAGGTATACAGTTCTCTTCACTGTGAACTCACCGACACCCACATACAGCTATGACACCAGGCATACAGCTATGACACCAGATATACTGTTGATGACACCAGGTATACAGTTCTCTTCACTGTGAACTTACCTGACACCAGGCATACAGCTATGTCTCTCTCTTCACTGTGAACTCACCTGCCATAAAGTGTAGAGCTGACTGCCGACTGGTTCCCCGACCAACGAACACAGCTGTTGCGTGGCTTCCTGACCTCACACACACAAAAAAACAGGTCTTTGTGTGTGTGTGTGTGTGTGTGTGTGTGTGTGTGTGTGTGTGTGTGTGTGTGTGTGTGTGTGTGTGATCTTGTACTGACTAAAACTCAGTCACAGGTTGTGTACACATTCGTAGACAGTCCACATAAAGACACAATACACACAGATACACTCAATGCACCATACGGTCTGAGTACACATGCACAGCTACAGTACACATACAGACGTAATGCACACATATACAAGTGTACACATACAGTGACACTGTAAGTGTGCATACTAAATTTAGTATGTGGTGACTGTAATACATGCTATGAGTGCCCCTACAAAAACTCAACTGCACCAGCAACAATATGTGATGACCATAATATTATATGCTGTGAACATTCCCACAAAAACTCAACTGCACCAGCAACAATATTCGATGACCATAACATTATATGCTGTGAGCGTTCCTACAAAAACTCAACTGCACCAGCGACAGTATTTGATGACCATAATACATGCTGAGAGTGTACTTTACAAAAACTCAGCTGATCAGTGACGCTATGTGGTGACGACAATGTATGCTTGTGGAGACTACTTGCTGAAAGAGTTGTATGTATGTATGCTTGTGTGTGTCTGCATGGCTTGTGCATGCCTGATGTGTGTATAGCCAGTGATCTGCTTCTTGCTTTGGACTGGCGTTGACACTAATGTTCTAATGATAGGCTGTTCCGCTTGTCCAGCTAGTAGTGGTTGGCTTTTGGTTGTTGCCGTCCAAGCTCATGATCCACATTCCAAACGCAGGCCTACCTTCTTTCATAGACACATGCAAGATAATTGGCTCTCCAGCTGGTCGGCATGGTTGCCAGTTTTTTGTCCCAACCTTCACGACAGGTTTCCTGATACGAGGCTTCCATGGCTATCTCTTGATGAGCATGACATTCGGCGACAATGTTGCTGCAACAGACCACCTCTCTGCATACACAGACCACCTCTGGATACACCTCTCTGCATACACAGACCACTTCTCTGGATACACAGATCACCTCTCTTGATACACATAGACCACCTCTCTGGATACACAGAGACAACCTCTCTGGATACACACAGACCACCTCTCTGGATACACACAGACCACCTCTCTTGATACACACAGACCACCTCTCTTGATACACACAGACCACCTCTCTTGATACACACAGACCACCTCTCTGGATACACAGAGACAACCTCTCTGGACACACAGACCACCTCTCCGCATACACAGACCACCTCTCTGGACACACAGACCACCTCTCCGCATACACAGACCACCTCTCTGGACACACAGACCACCTCTCTGGACACACAGACCACCTCTCCGCATACATAGACCACCTCTCTGGATATACAGAACACTCTCTCTGGATGCCCTTGTGGTGATCTGCTGTCCCTGTTCTCTCCATATCAATGACCAGGATGAGATTATGTCAACGTTGTTGTCCTGCCCTTCACAACTCAGCATGTAGGGGGATAGTGACATATACAGGCATAGATACCTCTGGGGCAACAAGTTCTGCTCTTCACAATCATCAACATCTAGGGGCATAGTGACATATACATGCATAGATACCTCTGGGGCAACAAGTTCTGCTCTTCACAATCATCAGCATGTAAGGGCATAGTGACATATACAGGCATAGATACCTCTGGGGCAACAAGTTCCGCTCTTCACAATCATCAACATCTAGGGGCAAAGTAACGTGACAGTCATATAGCATAATACCTCATCTATAGGCATCTTTCCAGCTGATGACAACAACAATAAACAACGCTGTGCATACTGGTATGATACTTACAGCGTGGTAACCAGTCTGTTGGTATTCACACCATGGTAGCCAATCTGTTGGCATTCACACCATGGTAGCCAGTCTGTCGGTATTCACACCATGGTAGCCAATCTGTCGGTATTCACACCATGGTAACCAATCTGTTGGCATTCACACCATGGTAACCAATCTGTTGGTATTCACACCATGGTAACCAATCTGTTGGTATTCACGCCATGGTAACCAATCTGTCTGTATTTTTCTGCCCCACACCATGGTAACCAATCTGTTGGTATTCACACCATGGTAACCAATCTGTCAGTATTCACACCATGGTAACCAATCTGTTGATATTCACACCATGGTAACCAATCTGTTGATATTCACACCATGGTACTAATCTGTTGGTAATGGTAGCATGGCCGGTAACCAATCTAACAGTAACTTTCAAATGATGAAACCTACAGTAAACAACTCGGTGTATACTGGAGTTTGGGGTCTGTGAAGGAAAAAAAAAAAACGAAGAAACAAAACAAAAGTAAAACTAAAAGCAAACTACAGAGATGATTGGACAGTTTTCAATCTGTGGGGAAAAAAAAAAAACAAATGGCCAAGCTAATGACAGTCATAAGAAAGTTAGACAGTGCTGGCTGAATGGGAAATAATAAATCAAATTGTCAAATCGGAGGTGCAACAAGAGAGAAAGTTAGACAGTCTGCATCTGTGGGGGGAAAAAAAAACGCATACAGTCAAATGGTCAAACTAATGGTAAATCCAGAGAGGACACTGGTCTGTGGTAAGTAAGAAAAAAAGCATCTGGTCAAATGGTCAAACCAACACCACAACAGGGAAAAAATCAGACATTTTGGGGTCTGTGATAAAAAAGAAAAAAGTCATATGACCGAACTATATGTTATAACCAGACAGAACATTCAACATTTTGGATCTGTCGGGGAAAAAATTCAAATGGTTAAATCAATGGCACAAACTAAACAGCTTTGAGTCTGCGGGGGGAAAAGACACAGTACAATGGTCAAAGTTATGGTAAAAACGGAAAGAAAATGAGAACGTTTTGGGTCGGTTAGAAACAGCATACAGTCAAATGGTCAAAATCATTGATTCTGTAGTTTGTCTTGCATTGAAATTCACAACTGCGTAAAAAGAAAATGCCACATTTTGCAAATGCTTTAGTTTTTGAAATGTGGAAGGGATTACAGTGTATCAAATTCATGTCATTAGTTCATGTCATTAGTACAATGTCTTTGAGTTACCCTTCTACAGCAAACCAGCTGGAAGCAAGGAGGCAGGCTGTGTTCCTGGTGCGTGCGCACATGCACACACACACACACAGAGGCAAGTAATCTGAATGTATGTACAAGCAAACTGTCCCCCTCATTATTCTGTACCATAAAGTAGACGTGACCAACCAGCCACCATGGTGAAGTGGTTAGCGTCGCCGACTGCAGGCTGAGACTAGTCATGGGTTTGATCCCGTCACAGCCATGTGGGATTTTTCTGCCCCAACTGGCTCCTCCACAGAGTTGGGTTTGCTATGGGCTCAGCTGGGAAGACTGAGACCACAAAGTTTAGTTTCATCCACTTAACGGATGCATCTCTGACAATGTTGCTCAAATTTTTCTGACCAAAACTGCTGGTGTCTGTATCTCTCAGGCCTGGTTGACACCAGGATATATTATAAAAGTAAGTATAGAATACAGCCCTGTCATGCAGTCTCAGACCTAAATGGAATTTATCCATAGCATCATCTTCATCATCTTCATTCTCTTCGATCAGCATTTTAAAAAAAAAAAAAAAATCTAATTCTGTGGCCTTTTATGCCCTGCTCTCATGGTGACCTTGGTGTCGATGTCTTCTCTGCAACTATGGTCTTGGTTTGATTTTGACAGGTCACCAGTATCGGCAAATTCATGTCATTGGACAGATGTGGTGGCACCCTCCAGGGGGAGAGCTCACTCATGCCAGCATTGCAACTAAGCAATTATTGTCATCAGTAGGAGGCTTAACAGGTGGTGTCCTGCATATGTTGGATCAGAACAGGCATCACTGAACACCACCGAAGTGACTCGGCTGCAGTGCCGTGTCTCCTCCGGTGGGTTGCCTCTCGACAGCCTGACACTGACTGCTCCCTGTGGATTGCCGTGCCGGGGCTGCGGTGGGACTGACTGGGCTGTGGCTGTGAATAGGGTGTCGTAATGAGTGGCGTGGGTGCACTGCCACTGAGGTGGCACAGAAGATGGGACAGCAAACAAAACAAAACAAAAAAAACAAAAAGCAAAAACAAAAAACAAAACAAAAAAAAAAAAATATGACTATACATTCTGATGCCACCCAGTGCACTCTCTTTTCTTCATCATAATCATGTGGTGTCCATTTCAGAGTATGTGTGGTTAGTTAGGAAGTTAGTGTGTGTGTGTGTGTGTGTGTGCGTGCGTGCGTGCGTGCGTGCGTGCATGCGTGCGTGCGTGCATGCGTGCATGCACGTGTGTGTGTGCATACATGCATGCATGGTTTGGTCTACTTGTTGTGTACTGTCAAAGCATCATGTACACGTGCATGTATTTTACGTATGCACAGAGTCGTGGCAGCAGTCCTCAGCCAGCCTCGCTCACCTCTTCTCTTCTGTGTTTCTCTTCTTTGGGGACATTGTCATGTGGGGTCAGATCTCCCACAATGCACTCTGCCATGTCATGAACCAAAGCCATTTTGACACATCTGAAATCAAAGATCGATAACGACAACAATAATGAAGGATTGTACGTCAGGTTTAATACCATGTACCTAAAGAGTGGAATTGTGATCTTGTGTACAGTTTTCTTCCCTTTGGAGGACTATTGCTTTTATTCATGTACCTAAAATACAGAATTAAGAACATACGCAACACAAAACCATCTGTCCACATGTAAGCAAGCTTTATATGTTACAAAGAAATGAAATAAGTTTTTGAATACCTGTCTGCATTTAGAGGGGGTGGAGCCAGAAGCGCAGTCATGGCAACACGGTACATGTGATCGGACACACTTTCAGGATGGGATACCCCTCGAAGCACCCAACCTGTGCGACGGACACGCTGTAACCAATGAACCACAGGTATATGCCAGGTTACATGTACTACTGAGTAAACTGCCACACTGTACCAACTGACTGAAGAAAAACAATGGTGATGATGATCATGTCATGGAGATAATGATGACGGTGAAAATTGTGATCATTTGTACTTTTTTTTCTTTTCTTTTCTTTTGTAGTGTTAAATTTTTTTCTAAAAGAAGGCATCCATGTTTGATATTCCAAAAACACAACAAAGAAAGAAAGCATCAACTTCTACCAAGTGCTTTTTGTCTTAGAAAATTGCGTGGTTTGTTACTATATGGATTACCAAAACCATTATTGTTAGAAAACAGGCATTCATGAATACATGTGAGCATGCACACACACATACACACACACACACACACACACACACACACACACACACACACACATACATACACTAGTGGAGGTAGGAAGGTGGGGGACAGAATAATTCAGTTGGAGAGTGATGCACCCATGATTCTGATGATGCTGGAGTCATGGGTTCAAGTTTCTATGAAGCTGTCCTGTTCAGGAGGCTTTTTAACATTGGTTAACACTGGTATTTAACCACATACCGCAGAGAAGTGGTTAACACTGATTTTGAACCAGACACCGCAGAGAAGTGATTTAACACTGGTTTTGAACCAGACGCCCCAGAGACTTGGTTAGCGTTGCTGACTCTTAGCACTGGTTAACACTGGTTTTGAACCAGACACCCCAGAGATGTGATTAGCGTTGCGGACTCTTAGCACTGGTAAACACTGGTTTTGAACCAGACGCCCCAGAGATGTGGTTAGCGTTGCGGACTCTTAGCTGGGAGGTCATGGGCTGAATTCCCTCAGAGAGCCATATATATATATATAACCAAAAGACCAAAACCAGAGAAGGTACTGGCCATCTTATGAAGCGTGATGTTTCACTTGCACACACTGAAAAGGAAAAGGAAGAGGTTCTACATGACCACTTTTTCCTGTCTTTTTACTGCTGAGGATTCAGATAAACCTCCTTGCTTCCCAAGACACAGACAGACAAAATCATTTCTATTGTGAGCTTTACTGAAAAGGACATTAATGTTGAATTTGCCAAACTAAACATCACAAAGTCTGCTAGCTCGGAGGATATTTATCCTTCACTCTTAAAAGAATTAAAAGACGGACATTTCTTTAAAAGTTCTGTTCGATAAAGCAATCAGAGTAAACTTCCTAACAGATGGAAGCAAGCCGCCGAAGTCAAGCCATATTTGATGAAGGAAATGAAAATGACCCTGGAAACTACAGACCCATCAGCCTCACGCCTGTAGTGTGTAAGGCTGGTAAAAATGGGATTGGAGATATTTTAAATCAACATGTACTTTCTAACACATAATTATCCAGTTGACAGTTAAGAGTTCACATCAGGCAAATCAGTACTACAATCGATCACATGTTCACATTGCTAGCAATCGTACATAAACACTTTTCCTGTGATAGAAAATCATATGTTGCACTTAATGATTTTCAAGATGTAAAATCACATGACCTATTTTGATTTCAAATGGAATAAAAGGTAAAATCTACAAGTATTATAATGAAGTATGTACGAAACTGTTAAAGCCCGAGTTCGCTGTGGCACACAGTTCACAGGCTACATACCTTGCACTAATAGTGTGAATCAAGGTGATGTCTGTAGTCCTCTTCTGTTTTCTTTTATAATTAACAAACTCGCTCTCGAAATTATTGATAATGGTAGACATGGCGTTAGTTTGAATGTTGATTTCATTGAACTGTTTATTCTTTTGTTTGCTGATGACATGATTTTATTGTCAGAAATTGTGGTTGGCTTATAAACACAGTTAAATACTCTTCATAGCGCTGCATGCCAGTTACAGCTTTAAAGTCAGTTTGGAAGAATCTAGCAAAGTAATCTTCAGGAAAAATGTATATCTAGCAAGTACTGACAGATGTTTTTACAATTATGTAGAGAGAGAGAGAGAGAGAGAGAGAGAGAGAGAGAGAGAGAGAGAGAGAGAGAGAGAGAGAACGATATAAAACTCAGGCTTTTAAGCTATCTCTCATTATGTTTACGCTTATTCCATACAAGAATTTTGTCCTGAATACCACCATAGCCTTTCAATTTGTGCAACAATTTCACATGCGGGGCTTGGTCTAATGCCTTTAGGGAATCCAAATATAATAGAATAATAGCAATCACACACACACACACACACACACACACACACACGAACGCACGCACACGTCTTACGAATCACGTGTGAAAAACACATTCTGTATATTTTCCTACGGTAATGAATGACATTACGACTGTTACCTTTAGCTTTCCTATCAGAGTCATGTATTCAAACACTTTGCCAGCGTTTGAGGCATTGCTGGACGGCTTGACTTGAAAATACCCGCTTCTCTGGTTTGCGAGTAGGTCGAGGTGTGCTGAGGAACTTTTTTTTCTTAGAGACAACCTTAGTCCACCAAATAGGCCTAGCCTAATACGTCGACGGTTGTGGGCGCCTACGTCACTGCGCTATTTTTAGAAGGTCATACAAACATCTCTTCAGATTTTTCTTTTGAGGAGCCGTGTGCGCGCGCGCATGCATGCATGCATGCGCGCGCGCGCGCGCGCGCGCATGTGTATGTGTGTGTGGGAGTGGGAGGTGTGGGAAGGATAAAAATTCAGAGAGATGTGCATGCGTTTCTGGGCTCCCATGGATACCCACTCCACCACACGGCATTATTTTGGGACCAATATTATTCACGGTGTTTATACATGATCTCCCTGTAGAATTAAAGAGTACGTGTAAATCTTGTACTTGTACTTACTTGTACTTGTACTTACTTGTACTTGTACTTGTAGTTTTCGATGTTGAAAGATCTTTCTACTGACGTAATGGTGGGAAGATTGTCAATGTCAGTTGAAATCAGCTGTTCGGTTCATAGCATTTGGGATTATAAAGACTAGGATGATCTGACCAATGGGCATCAAGTCTGTTTTTGAAGGTATTCAGGGTGGGTGCTGTCACTACTGACTCAGGAAGGCTGTTCCATATATCATCACCACTCTCTCTGAGAAGAAATTGCCTCGGACTTGCCGGCGCACTTGGTTTTTGGCGAGTTTCTTGCTGTGACCTCTGGTCTCACGTCCTGTGTATGGTTTAAATTGCGGGCTTGTTGCATTATAGATCCCTGTGACGTACTTGTATGTGTCAATCATGTCGCCTCGGAGCCTTCTGAATCTAGGCTGGGGAGCTTCAGTTCTCGGAGACGTTCAGGGTAGGGCTTCTCTTTCAGTCTTCCAATAAATTTTGTAGCTCGGCGCTGCACGTCTTCCCACATCCTGCTGCAGACCTTTCTGCCAGTAGTGTGGGGACCAAACAGAATGTCCATACTCCAGCATCGGCCTAACCAGTGACTTGTAGAGCTGAACAAAGGTACGATCTGAGAGGTGGTCGAAGGATCTTCTGACTACTCCAAGTGTTCGATTGGCTTTGGCTGTAGCTTGGGCAACGTGGTACTTGAACGTCAGTTTCCTATCGACCACTACTCCCAAATCCTTCTCTGCTTCTGTCTCAGCTAAGTTGTGCCTACTTTCCTGGCCTTCTGTTGTCATCTTCATGGTGTATGTGTGCTCGTCTGGACTGTGCCCCAATCTCATCACGCAACACACTTCTGGGGGTGGAAACTAAGGAGCCAGTTCTCTGACCAGTTGCATAAGTGTGTCCATCTTCTTGTAAGGACTCCCGGGCCTCAACTTTATCACTCCGTGCGAATAGCTTAGTGTCGTCAGCGAAGATGCGGACTTCGTTCTTGGCATGTCGGGGTAGGTCATTGATGTAGGCGACAAACAGCAAGGGGCCGAGGACGCTTCCTTGTGGGAATGCCACTGTTACTGCAGATTCCTCTGATGTCTCGCCATTCACCGTGACCACTTGCATTCGATCTGTCAGGAAGTCTTTGATCCATGCGTGGACATTGCCTCGGACTCCAAGTGCATCAAGCTTCAGCAGGAGACGACGGTGGGGCACACTGTCAAAAGCCTTCTTGAAGTCTGTGTATACCGCATCAATTTTCCCACCATCGTCAAGTGTCTGGGTCCAGAAGTCCAAAGTGTCCAACAGCTGAGTACTGCAGGAACGGCCAGGTGTGAAGCCATGTTGTTGTTCACATATCAGATGGTTATGCTGCATGTGCTCTAGAACTTTAGCTTTAACAAGTGTTTCCATTGATTTGCATAGGATGCTAGTCAAGCTGACAGGTCTGTAATTGTTTGGGGATGAGCGGCTCCCCTTCTTGAAAATTGGGGTAATATTTGCCTTTCGCCAGTCATTAGGGATGCGGCCTTCCTCCAAAGATTTCTGAAAGATTGCTGATGGGTAACGCTATTGAGTCTGCCATCTCTACAAGGAGAATTGCTGGTATGCCGTCCATGCCTGCAGCCTTATTTGTCTTCAACCCCTTGAGTAGTTTTTCTTCACCTCTTCTTCCGTGATGCTAAAGTTTGTGAGAGCCGATTCGAAGTCATACTCTGGTGGCGTTGGCAGATCTCCATTTGGTTCTTTAGTATAAACACTTTGGAAAAAATTATTGAGTACTTGGGCTTTCTCTTTGTCTGTCTGTCTTTGCAATTGAGCCGTCATCCCTCCTCAAGTCAGATATGCCAGTTCTGGTGCTAGTTTTTGATTTCACGTATGACCAGAAAGGTTTCTGGTTCACTTTAGCTTCCTCGGCGATGGTGCGTTCAAACCTGGCCTTGGCTTTGCGGCATGCCCGAGAAGTCTTGTGCGAGCTTTGGCATACTCCCTAAAGTCTTCATCAGTTCTCGTTCTGAGCCATCTCCTATATCTGCGGTGCTTCTCTCTAACAATTTCCAAGGTTTCGTTGTCAAGCCATTTCTTCCTGGTTGCACTGTCTGCCTTGCCTTTAGGTACAAATTTACGCTTTGCCTCATTGACTATTTTTACAAAAGTTTCCCATTGCTCCTCAGTGTTCTTGTTCTCCAGTTCTTTTTTCCAGTCGACTTGGTTTAGGAAATTTCTGATTTCATCGTAGTCAGCCTTATGATATTTGTACCTGTCATGCTTTGGCTGGGTGGGAGGCGTGAGGTTCAAGTCAATTAGGAGAGTACAGTGGTCACTCTTACCTAGCGCCCCTGCCCGGGTAACCTCAGTGACAATGTCGTCTCTGTTTGTGAAGACTAGGTCGTCAAGAGTAGGTCTGTCCGTCTCTGATCCTCGTTGGCTCTAGCTGGTGCTGGATGAGGAACGCATCCTTTGTAGCATTGTAGAACTTGGTCGCAGCTTGTCTCCACCCACAGTGGTCTTTTCTTGCCTCCAGTCTATTTCAGGGAAGTTGAAGTCACCTATAATTACTAGGTGGTCTGCCTTAAGGTTTGCTGCTTTCATCAAAGTGTTGTTCAGTTTTTCATTTGCCTCGTGTGACTTCATACTTGGACTGCGGTATATAAGGCCTAGCACCAGTGTTTCATTGTTTGCAAGCTGGCAGCTAACAAAGATGGTCTCTTCAAAACTGTTCTCAATAGTGATCGGCGATGGTTTGAGTTCCTTCTTTCTTATATGAAAACATATGCCTCTTCCTGGTTGGTCTAAAGTGTGAAAAAGTTCATATCCAGTTATTGAAATCTCACATGGTTGAATTTCATAGCGGTAATTTTTTGTGTGACTTCGGTTATGCCCACGACAGTAGGTTATGTAAGTCAACCAGTGCCTCCAACTCTGCTCGTTTATTCATCAACGCATCTGCATTGCTGTACAAAATTCTAAAGTTGTCTCTTGGTTTAAAAATAGGATATTTTACAGGGCTATTTACATTTGAGTCAGTTGTGTCTAGAGGTTGTGGGGAGGGGTGTGGGGCTCCGCTGCTGTGGCTGATGGTTGTTTGTTGCCAATGTTGACGACTTTGCCGTTCCGGCGAATCCAAACTGCTCCGTCCCCCGATGCCTTTGAACTTTCCTTTTTTTGCCTTCCATTCCTTGTAGAGAGCCGAGTCTTCTTGTCGCTCGAGTATGGTCATGTCTCTTCTCATCCCGATGCTCTTATCCATGATTTGGGCTTCTTGTTCCTGGTCCCTCTTCTGGCGATCTAAAAGCACTCCAGAACTTCATCTCTTTCCTCTCTGGTTGCAAAGGTCAGTCGAAGGGGTCTTGGGTTTTTCTGATCGGGCTTGTAGACTCCAAGTCTATGTGTCGCTGCTGGTTGCCTTTGGCTGTTTATCTGGGCAAGCAGGTTTTTGGCTTTGGTTCGGTCCTCCTCATATCTGTCCTCTTTGTCTAGGCTTTTTGGCTCCTCCATTCCAAATACAATCACATTCTTACTGCGCCGGGCCCTGTCCTCAGTTTCTGCGATGCTTTCCTTTGAGGACTTGTTGATCAGGGTCTTTATTTCTTCCTTGTCAACTGCTGAAGGAGTTGCCGCTCCACCTTGACCAATGATGTTTTCAATCTTTTTCATCATTTTTGGAGTAAAGTCACCATCTTCTATTCTCCCAACTTTCTCCTTCATCTCTCCAACCGTAGTACTTATTTGGTCTATCTTTATCTTCATGCTCATAAACATTGTCATGAAATTATCAGCAACTCTGTGGCATGTTGGTTTGCAATACCACTGAATGCAGCTGCCTGCCTTTTCCTGGCTTTCCTTGGTTATCATTAGGTAATAACTATCGGGGAGGCCCTGGCATTTAGCATGGAGCCAGTCTTGGCATAGTGCGCATTGCAGGGCTTTGCAGTTTTCAGTGCACGGGCGATTACACGCTCGGCACTTGGTTTGGTCAGACATCGTACTACGAGTGCTTCGGCCGGCCATTCTTGCTAATTCCGGGTAAAAAGTGCAAAAATCACTCACCTACTCAAGACTATTTTTCTTGTCTCTAGGGTTCGAATTCACTTGAGAGCGTTTGAAGGGTGCTTTTTGTAACGAAAAACTTCGATGACTACTGGCTGGGTTCGTGCTTGTGAGCGAAAGTTGCCTGCTTCCGGTTATGAAGATTCGGACAGTCGGTTCTTGCTGCGAGATATTTCTACGTTGTAGTGCTCCGAAAATGATTCCAGTGAATGAGGAACTCCTGTAGGATACCTACTTTTGTGTTTGCGTACCCTTTTAAACTTTGTCAGCCTCCAAAACTTCAGTAATTCGTCTTTTTTCTCGAGAGCTTAGAGTCATTGGTTCTTCCCACCATTACGTGACCTTGACCTCTTTGCGAATCTTTGCGAATGACACAAAACTTTATAACTTTCCGAAACTGATCTAGTTGCAAAGTGAAACGACCGCAGGCGGAAATCTAAACAATCTTAAATAAATGTCAGCGAACCGCCCAGAGAAACGTGGACAAACGAGTCTCAAGACAATACACACGCGTTTCGACCTCTTAGGTCTCAGGTGAAACAAAGACGAACAAAATAACGAAAGTGCATTTTCGTTATTTTGTTCGTCTTTGTTTCACCTGAAGAAGACCTAAGACCTTGTGTGTTGTCTTGTGACTCGTTTGTCTACGTTTCTCTGGGCAGTTCGCTGACATTTATTTAAGATTTCTCCGAAACTGCATAACGAATCACAAAAGGATATTGAAACATTAGTACAGTCGTCTGATACTTGGAACCTATATTTTAATGCTGAAAAATGTCAAGTACTTCATATTGGAAAAACAAACCACCACTCTACCCCCTCGACCTGCAACATCTTTTTATTTCCACTACACCTTTCCCTCTCGACCAACAGGAACCGTAACCGTGGACATGAAAGACTGACGAAGTATTCTCTTCCACTCTCCCTCCCTACGTCATGGGGTTATTTTTGGAACCTTC
Source organism: Conus betulinus (assembly GCA_016801955.1). Classification (NCBI taxonomy): domain Eukaryota; kingdom Metazoa; phylum Mollusca; class Gastropoda; order Neogastropoda; family Conidae; genus Conus; species Conus betulinus. Next base: position 61,115 of record JADBJO010004220.1, on the reverse strand, counting down.
TCTGACGCATTATGACATTGTGTAAAACATGCCGTTGAAGCATGCCTGGAGTTTGGGATGGAGTGTTATGCTCTCCACCTGAAAATTGACAGTACGAATCACTCTCGCAGCAATAAGGAACAAAAATCATACTTCTATTTTCATCTGAGTGTGACATGATGTCTACTATGAAATAAAATTTGGTTCAATCCGTCGGGAATTCCCTTAACGATGACGTCAGTCGAAGGCTAACTCTATGACGTACGTCAGGGGAACTGGAGTAGTACTGCACCAGCTCTGTCGACGGTTATCATTGGTCAGTAAAAACAACATGGCCGCGTCCTTCATTACAAGATGTTCTTCGACAAGTTCTCGAACACTTCTTTCAAGAATCCATCGCAGCCACCTTTTCTGGCTGTCAACGAAGCCTACCGATGGAGATACCAGTGGTGCAGATGTAGAAAAGCATAAAGGAGAAGTAGATTCACAGACAGCAAGCTCCGGCGAGCGAGCACTTGCCGGTTTTGCGAAGGCGTTAGAGAAAGCTCGCATGCAGGCCGAAGACGTTCTGGCCGACGACAGCCAACGGCGACAGGAGCCGACAGTGGCAGACCACACAACTTTCGCTGCAATGCTGCGCCACAGTAAACTGATCCAGACAGGGGATTATGCTGGTCGCATGGTGCAGGGAACTGTGTTTGAAGTGGTAGGGGACGATCTGTACATCGACTTCGGTGGGAAGTTTCACTGTGTTTGCCCCCGGCCCAAACTCAATGCAGAGTGAGTCTTCTTCTCTTTAGCAGCACACACACACACACACACACACAAATGCACACACAAATGCACACACAAATGCACACACATGCCTGCGCGCGCACACATACACGCACATGCACGCGCACACACATACACGCACATGCACGCGCACACACACACACACACACACACACACACACACACACACTTGTGCCCATGCACACACATGGGCCCATGCCCACACATCCATACACACTCATGTATATCCACTACAAGCAAAAAAAAAAAAAAAAAAAAATGGTAGTAAGCACGCAAGGTCTGACCAGCGCATTGAGCTAATGCGTAGGTCAGACATCCGCTGAGTCACAGCCATGAGACCCTCTTCTTCAATTGTCTCATCTCAGCTTCAAATCATGCGTAGTGTGGTCTGAAAATTAGCAGATATGGTGTAGCATATATGGACTAGTCCGTACTCAGTGATGCCTCCTTGATGAAACTGAAACTGAAACTGTTTAGCAGCAAACCTTTAATTGAACATCCAACACATACCCATTCCATCTCCCCCCCCCCCCCCCTTCTCTCTCTCTCTCTCTCTCTCTCTCTCTCTCTCTCTCTCTCAGAACAATTCATCCACATGTTTATGTATTTGTTTTTAAAGATATATAGTACATTTGTGAAAAGTTTTGTAAAGTTTAGTCTCTAATCATACTTAGTAGCTTAGTCCCCAAGAGGGGCAAGAGCCAGATTAAAAGAAACATATTTTGCTCATCTGTTATCCATGGAAGTAAAGATTATCAATCAATTAATCAGTCACTCATGCATGATGTAAAAGCACTGAGTTCTTCGAATTATCAAGTTTGGATATAACAGGAAGGCCAGTGCCAAGAACAGTACTGGCCAGTGCAGCATGATGCAGATAAGGCTTCAAAAGTCATTAAATAAGTCAACTTTTGTAATCAACATTGAACATAGTACCATTGATTAGTGCAGGTTTATGGTGAATGTCATCAGAATCGCACATAACTGAAGAACGAACAGTTCAAACTGTTTTGGATGTAAAACTGATAAACTGATTACAGTTGAATAGAAGAGGGAACAGTTGAAACTGTTTCAGATGTAACAACTGATAAACTGATTTCAATTGAATGAAAGAGCAAACATTTGAAACTGTTGCGGATGTAACAACTGATAAACTGATGACAGTTACATGGGCAGTCAGTAAGAATTAAGAGGCTTATCTTTAACTATAAAAAAAAAAAAAAAAAAAAAATGGGTGAACGGTTTATTAGTGAGAATAGACAGTTTGTGCATAAAAACAGTCCAATGATCTGATTGGATGATCACATTAACCCGTGCATATGGATAGTTTCAGACAGGAAACATTGTTGAAAAAACATTTATCAAATTTCCCTGAAGTACCAACAGTAGCCACTCCCAGTGGATAAGTAGATTTAACTTACAGTAAAGTGAGTAACATGTGTGGGCATGTGTATCACTGTACGTGAGTGTGTGGGTATGCATGTGGTGTATGTTTGTGTCAAGTCAAAATTATCTTTATGAAGGGTTATTACGTGTAACTGTAAGTGTGGGCAGATTTTGCAATGTTTGCTGGGGAGCTGTTTCACAGCGCGAGTCCAAGTCAAGTCTCTTTACAACCAAACTCTGAATGCCAAATTAAATGGTTCGAACATTTTGATACTACAATTTGGTGATTTTCAAAAAAAGTATAATATCGAAGAAGCCTTCCTAACAACAAAACAAAATTCACGAATACAAAATGAAAAAGAATTACACCTTTGTGGAATAAAGTACCTATTTTAGCATTAACAGTATCTAGAAGAGCACAAAAATATCAACAGTTCAGAAATCTTTCTGACTAATGCATGGCAATTCTAAAAACTTAAAGACATAAGGTAGGAGTGTGATAAATTAAAAAAATGAAATAAAATAAATAAAATGTTGAGCTTGTTATTGATGACCTGTTACACCACTATTACTCTTGAACTAAAGATGCTTTTCAAGCCTGACAACTGACAGTGTTGAGTTAATATTTTCCTGACTCCTGATTCTGTCTTAAGACATACTGTTTGTGTGTGTGTGTGTGTGTGTGTGTGTGTGTGTGTGTGTGTGTGTGTGTGTGTGTGACCTTTACCTGTGACTTTGTGAGCGATGTAAAAAAAAAAAAAAAAACACAATAAACCTGAAGTTGATATATTGAAATGAAAGATAAAGACTTAAAATAAATCTGGTCAAAAGACATGCTTGTAATTGATAAAGCTAAGGTAATGAAGTAATCAACATATAATCACTATCACTACCTAAATAAGTAATGAACATGTGCTTTCAGGTGCTATGACCAGGATAATGAAGTAGTCAAGGTGTATTTCCAGGCGGTATTCCAGGAGTTCATGACTCTCTCAGCGAAAAAGTTACCTCTAACTTGTACTGCCTACAGTGTCCTTTGACTAGTTTCATACTGTTGCCCCTTGTTTCTCTGCTGTCAAACAGCTGAAACTGAGGGTTCTTCACCCTGTACACGCCATGCACAAATTTGTACAGATCAATCATGTCACCTCAAGCCCGTCGATATTCAAGACTGGGTAGCTGTAGTATGGCCAGGCGTTCTGGGTAGGGTTTGTCCTTGAGCGATGAAAGGAGCTAATGAACGAATCAAAGTGTGTGTTTCCAAGCACTGTCAGTTAAGTAATAAAGTAATCAATGTGCCTTTTCAGGTGCTGTCCCCCAGGTAATAAAGTATTGAAGGTGCCTTTTCAGGTACTGTCCCCCAGGTAGTAAAGTATTGAAGGTGTGTTTTCAGGTGCTGTCCCCCAGGTAAGAAAGTATTGAAGGTGTGTTTTTCAGGTGCTGTCCCCCAGGTCATAAAGTATTGAAGGTGTGTTTTCAGGTGCTGTCAGTCAGGTAACAAGATAATCAAGATGTGCTGTCAGGTGCTGTCCCAGGGTACTGATATATAATCAAGGTGTTCTTTTTTTTTTCAGGCGCTATCACCGAGGGGTCAAAGTGAAACTTCAGCTGACAGATCCAGAGATGTCCTCCAGTTTTCTGGGCTCCGAGAAGCATGTGACCCTGCTGGAAGCCGATGCGATTTTGATTGGCCTGCGCCGACAGCCGCTGTCAGCAGCTTCACCATCCTCGTCACCATGACAGTCGTGGAACTGGTGATGGCATTGTTGTCTGTGTATGTAACACTTTTTTCAGTGTCACTCTTCTGTGTTCCCAAGATGTTTTCTGGAAGATAAGTTGTCAGTTGGCTAAAGACTTTTTTCTAAGTTAGAATTGTTTTGAAAGTTATCATTTGGAAGCGACAAGAAGATTAGATCTGTTCATATTGGAGATTACATGGGAAAAAATGTGCAGTTGTATATTTCTTTATCATAATTAATACTGCAATTTCTTTATCTCTTTTTTTCTTTTTTTTTGTTGTTTGTTTTGTTTTGTTTACTATATAAGTTAAAGAGAGACTGCATTTAACTATCATATCCTCTTTGCATTGGATTCTGTTGGTAGGCCCCAAAACATAGATAGAAATAGAGGAGCAATTAATCTGTCAGTTAATTGAACAAATCAACAGCCATCTTTTAACTGTCATGAAAATCGTGGCAGAATCATCAGGTGACTGATTTTGTTCAGAGAACCATCCACCCCCAGCGCTGGCTGGTTTGGGTTAAATCCAACATTTTTCTGGCACTGGGAACAGAGGCTGATGCAGCCTGTAGTTCCATGCCTGGTGTCCAGTCTGAGGCATTCAGTACAAGATCACAGCAGTTCAGTGTGTAATGCCCTGACAGTAGTCAAATCGTTTTCTGTCACAGTGTCATCAGTGACAATGATACTGTTTTCTGTCACACGTCATGAATGACAGTGATACTGTTTTCTGTCACAGGTCATGAATGACACTGACAGTGATACTGTTTTCTGTCACACGCCATGAATTACAGTGACACTGTTTTCTGTCATGTCATCAATGACAGTGACTCTGTTTTCTGTCATGTCATTAGTGACAGTGACACTGTTTTCTGCTACAGTGTCATCAATGACAGTAACACTGTTTTCTTTCACACAGTGTCATGAATGACAGTGATACTGCTTTCTGTCACACGTCATGAATGACAGTGACACTGTTCTGTCATGTCATCAATGACAATCACACTGTTTTCAGTCAGAGTGTCTTGAATAACTGTGACACTGATTTCTTTCACACAATGTCATGAATGACTGTGATACTGTTTTCTGTCACAGTGTGATGAATGACAGTGACACTGTTTTCTGTCACAGTGTGATGAATGACAGTGACACTGTTTTCTGTCACAGTGTGATGAATGACAGTGACACTGTTTTCTGTCACAGTGTGATGAATGACAGTGACACTGTTTTCTGTCACAGTGTGATGAATGACAGTGACTCTATTTTCTCTCAGTGTCATCAATGGCAGTGATACTGTTTTCTGTCACAGTGTGATGAATGACAGTGACAGTGTTTTCTGTCAGTGTGATGAATGACAGTGACACTGTTTTCTGTCACAGTGTGATGAATGACAGTGACACTGTTTTCTGTCAGTGTGATGAATGACAGTGACACTGTTTTCTGCCACAGTGTGATGAATGACAGTGACACTGTTTTCTGTCACAGTGTGATGAATGACAGTGACACTGTTTTTTCTATCTGAATGACAGTGATACAGTTTTGTCTGTCTCAGTGTCACGAATGACAGTAATACTGTTTTCTGTCACAGTGTGATGAATGACAGTGACATTGTTTTCTGTCATTGTGATGAATGACAGTGACACTGTTTTCTGTCACAGTGTCCTTAATGAGAGTGACACTGTTTTTCTGTCACAGTGTCCTTAATGCGAGTGACACTGTTTTCTGTCACAGTGTCCTTAATGAGAGTGACACTGTTTTCTGTCACAGTGTGATGAATGACAGTGATACTGTTTTCTGTCTGAATGACAGTGATACAGTTTTGTCTGTCTCAGTGTCACGAACGACAGCAATACAGTTTTCTGTTACAGTGTGATGAATGACAGTGACACTGTTTACTGTCAGTGTGATGAGTGACCGTGACACTGTTTTCTGTCACAGTGTCATGAATGACAGTAACACTGTTTTCTGTCACAGTGTGATGAATGACAGTGATACAATTTTTTTCTGTCCCAGTGTCACAAATGACAGTGATTCTGTTTTCTGTCACAGTGTCCTTAATGACAGTAATACTAAACAGTAAACAAGTGGGGTAACTTTTGCTCCCATTCTGAAGTGAATACATGCCCATAACTGCAAATGAAGGCAGCCCACGACACTGAATCCACTAGCACTAGCAGAAATGACAACACAGCACACGAACATGGAAATATCCTGAGTGATACTGTTTTCTGTCACATTCTCATTGATGATAATGATGCTGATGCTATTTTCTGTTATGAAATCGGTGATTTTTTTTTTTTTTTTTATTGTCACAGTTTCATTGATGATAGTGACATTTTTCCTGTCACACTGTCTGTCAACAAATGATGATTGTGACTTGGTTTCTGGCCCAACGCTATTCGTTTTTAACATTTTTATTTGCTTTTATTGTTGTTCAACATACAAAAAGAAAGAAAAAAAAAAAAGCCAAACAACAACAAAAAATATAACAGTAACAGTCATAACTAAAAGTTAGGTATTTAAAGCAAGAGATGTATACACGCATTTGAAAAAAAAGAGAGAAAAAAAATCATATATATATATATATATATATATATGTATTGCAAGATAAATCAGCGTGCATACACAGATAGTACAGGATATCGTGATACTGTTTCTGTTGCAGGGCAAGTTGAACAGGAGAGGACTGGACTGGGACTGCACTGTCAGGCAAAGACTTGAACGATTGGCTTTGTTCACTGGTAGACAAAGAGATGGAAGAAGAAAGAAGAAAGATTCTCTGGATATGGTTTTGACTTCATCTAATCTTGAGTGTGTGTGTGTGTGTGTGTGTGTGTGTGTGTCTGTCTGTGTGTGTGTGTGTCTGTTTGTCTGCGTATCTGTCTGTGTGAGTGTGTGTGTGTATGCAGGCATATGGTTAAGCCCGTGCATCAGTGTGTATGTGTACATGCATGTGTGACTGACTGATAAGAAATACAGCCGTTTGAACAGGACTTGGCAACGTGGAGGGAGGGCTGGATCATTGTTGTGGCAGTAGGTGTGAATAGTATATGACAGTGACACTGAACCATCGCAGTTGAACTGTGTCAGTTTGTGCGAATTGCCTACATGTGTGCTGATATTTTATGTGATCACATACAGGTTGGTGGCTGTTGCATAGAGGATTTGCTGACTTAGTCCCTTTAGTTAGACACTCAGGGTTTGAATAAGTGTGCAGTCTTTTCTCTGTTGGTTTCATTTTTTGTTTTTTTTTTTAATGCGGGGTAAAAATGTGCTGCTGACTATTTGGGTGCGTTGTCTTTGTTTCTGCTACACTCTGACAAAGGTTCCAGCGTGTTAGCTCCTTTGTCACTGGGCAGTGACCGAATGAATGCCCCATAGTCCCCTCTCAGCAAGGAAATGTAGCACACTTGGTCAGGAGATGTCATGTTGCCCCATACTCCCCCCTCAGCAATGAAATGTAGCACACTAGGTCAGGAGATGTCATGTTGCCCCATACTTCCCCCTCAGCAATGAAATGTAGCACACTAGGTCAGGAGATGTCCTGTTGCCCCATACTCCCCTCAGCAATGAAATGTAGCACACTAGGTCAGGAGATGTCATGTTGCCCCATACTGCCCTCAGCAATGAAATGTAGCACACTAGGTCAGGAGATGTCATGTTGCCCCATACTCCCCTCAGCAATGAAATGTAGTACACTTGGTCAGGAGATGTCATGTTACCCCATACTCCCCTCAGCAATAAAATGTAGCACACTTGGTCAGGAGATGTTATGTAAATCTGTGCCAGAGCTTTCAAGTTATAGCGAGCAGTTATCTAAAAAGCCCCTTTTTTTTGTTGTTGTTTTCAGGAGGTTTTGTGTGGTGTGTGTATGTATGTTTTTTTTTTTGTTTCAAGTTGAGATCCATTCATGATTTCTCTAGAAATAGACAAAATCATTTCTTGAAAATAATATGTCATATTGCAAAATTAAAGATAGGAAAAAAACGAACAGGGATTGACCCTTGGATTCCAAATTAGAGCAAGATCGAATGGGTTTCTCTCCAGGCCACACTCTCTCTTTTCAACCAGGTACTTTGACATTGGGTGATTCATTTGGGGCCACTGATGTTGCTGACGGACAGATCAGCCCAGCAGGCACCAGATACAGTGAAGACATTTTCCACCGTAGTGGAGGTAGATATGTAGATGGAAATGAGAGATATCCCTGCGTACGTACACACATACGTGGAGAAAAGCCAACCTGATATTGGTGTGGTTTTATTGACTCAAATACTGAGGGGGACAAATAAAAAAAATTTCTTGGAATGGAGAATTTCACGTGTCTCTCTGTGATGTGCGTATGCATGTGAGTGTGTGGAGAGGGGAGGCGTGGGGTGACAAAAAGAGTAGGAAAGAAAAAAAAAAAAAAAAAATGTTTATGAACAGACTTCAGCTGTCACTGGCGGCCCCAGCATCATCCACCCTCACCTTCCCTGGTTTTACACACACACGCGCGCACACACACACACACACACACACACACACACACACACACACACACACACACACTCGCACACACACTATGGAATGTACCCTGTGTAGATCAAGACAAATGGGATGATCCCAGGGTGGATTCACTGGGTGGGATGTTGGTGTTGATTCTCCACACAGCAGAAGGTTAGAGTGAAAAAAGACGGTGGGCTTGCTGATGGAGTGCGGCTAGTGCCAAGTCAGACCCATCTTCTAACAGGCCTATTTGAAATGGGTAAGAGGGAGTCGGAATAGCTCAGTCGGTAGAGCACCAGACTCGTAATCTAAGGGTTGCGGGTTTGAATCTCCGACGGGCCGTTTCGGTACAAAGGGATTTTTCCCTCGGAGTTAACATTGCTTCCAACTCCATTTCCCATACAGTCCTTTGAATGAGACTGTAAACCGAGGTTCCGTGTGTGAATGCATGCATAACATCTTGCACACACGTAAATTCCCATCACCAACTTTCAGAAGAGAAGGCCAGTTTAGCCGTTGGATGGATGACACGTTACACATAGCATGCACCTTCCTTGAAGCTGGAGTATGGCTGCCTTAATGGTGGGATAAAAAAAGTCACGCACACAAAACTCCACTCCCTTTGTTGGGCTGATGGGATTAATACTTGCCTGTCTTTACAGGGAGTGTTCACAGGAGTATCAGCCTGCGTACACAGAAGAAGAAGGGGTAAGAGAAAGAAATGAATGGACTTGAAAGTTGGTGCTACTGTGTTTGTCAAACTCCAAGCATCCTTCTCACCGTTTTGTTCTGTCCTCATCTCTCCCTGTCTCTCTTGAATAGTTGAAGTGACAACATCTTTTATTTTATTTTTTTATTATTATTTATTTTTTTTTTTTTTGCTGTCCCAACTTCTGTGCCACCTCAGAGGCAGTGCACCCCACGCCGCTCATTCCGACACTCCGTCCACAGCCACAGCCTGGTCGGCCCCGCCATAGCCCAGGCACCGGCAATCCCCAGAGAGCAGTCAATGTCAAGTCGTCAAGAGGCGACCCAACGGAGGAGACACTGCACTGCTGCCGAGTCACTTCGGTGGTGTTCAGTGGCGCCTGTTCTGATCTAACATATGCAGAACACCACCTACTAAGCCCCCTACTGACGACAATAATTGCTTAGTTGCAGAGCCGGCATGAGTGAGCTCTCCCTCCGGAGGGTGCCACCACGTCCGTCCAACGACGGTCCCCATGGTCTTGCCGATACCGGTGACCCCGACGGAACCAAACCAAGATCACAGACATGGAGAGGACATCAAAATTGATGTCGCCATGAGAGCAGGCCATGAAGGGCCACAGAATTTGAGACATTTAAAAAAAAAGAATAATTTTTTTTATGCTGATCGATGAGAATGAAGATGATTAAGATATATGCTACGGATTTTCATTTCAGTCTGAGACTACATGACAGGGCTGTACTCTACATTTCCTTTCATAATATATCCGGGCATCAACCAGGCCTGAGAGATACAGGCACCTGCAGAGTTGGTCAGGAGCCAAAATAGCTTAGTTGGTAGAGCGCCGGACTCGTAATCTTGGTGATCCTGGGATTGCGGGTTCGAACCTCCGCCAGGGCGTTTCGATACAGGGGGATTTTTCCCTCGGCATTAACATTGGTTCTGACTCCATTTTCCATACAGTCCTTCAAATGAGACTATAAACCGAGGTTCCGTGTGTGAACGCATGCATAACATATTGCATACACGTAAAATCCCATCACCAACTTTCAGAAGAGTAGGCCAGTTTGGCCGTTGGTATGGATGACATGTTACACATAGAATGCATGAGCCTGCGTGAGAAATGGAAAGAATGAAGCCAGGAAGTAAGGAAAATGAGTAATCGATATTGAATGATACTGACTGGATGGCACGGAAAACGACTGAATGAAGCGCCAGCTGGCAGCTCTTCAGTCGGCACTACCCAGGTAGGCAGCCCGTTCTGTAAATGAGTGTTGATTGTAAAGTGCTTAGAGCTTGGTCTCTAGCTGAGAATAGGCGCTATATAAGTATTCATTATTATTATTATTATTATTGTTATTTGAGCACATTCTCAGACACGCAACCATTAGGTGGATGAAACTCGACTGTGTGGTCCCAGTCTTCCCAACTGAGTCCTCGGCAAAACTAAACTCTGCGTAGGAGCCGGTCGGGGCAGAAAAACCCACATGACTGTGATGGAATTCGAACCCATGACCTCCCAACCGGGAGTCTGCGACGCTAACCACTTTGCCATGGCCGCTGGTAAGTGACAATATCTTAATCTTTTAACAAACACACTATCCACCATCTTTGAAAATAAAGATGTGTTCAGTGTTCATAATCCTACAGTTTGATACACAGGTCAGCATAAGGCTAGAAAGAGAATGTTGCAAATTGTAACATGTTAATCAAGCGAAACTGGAAAGGACAAGGAGAAAAAATATGGGAAAAGATGATTTAGAAGGAGGACGAAACTGATGTATGATGTTGCAGGCTGAAAGACTGCGGGAAAAGAAGGAAGATGAAGACGGTCACAGAGCTGAAGTGAGTGACAGTAGAATGTATCAGTATTGTTGTACATTGAAGTGAGTGACAGATGAATGTGGTAGTATCATTGTACATTGAAGTGGGTGACGGATGGATGTGGCAGTATTGCTGTACATTGAAGTGGGTGACAGATGAATGTGGCAGTATTGTTGTACATTGAAGTGAGTGATAGATGAATGTGGCAGTATTGTTGTACACAGAAGTTAGAGATGAATGTCGCAGTATGGTTTTACATTGAAGTGAGTGACAGATGAATGTGGCAGTATTGTTGTACTTTGAAGTGAGTGACAGACAAATGTGGCAGTATGGTTGTGCATTGAAGTGAGTGACAGATGAATGTGGCAGTATGGTTGGGCATTGAAGTGAGTGACAGATGAATGTGGCAGTATTTTTGTACACTGAAGTTAGTGACAGATGAATGTGGCAGTATGGTTGTACATTGAAGTGAGTGACATATGAATGTGGCAGTATTGTTGTACACTGAAGTTAGTGACAGATGAATGTGGCAGTATGGTTGTACATTGAAGTGAGTGACAGATGAATGTGGCAGTATTGTTGTACACTGAAGTTAGTGACAGATGAATGTGGCAGTATGATTGTACATTGAAGTGAGTGACAGGTTAATGTTGCAGTATGGTTGTACATTGAAGTGAATGACAGATGAAAATGGCAGTATTGTTGTACACTGAAGTTAGTGACAGATGAATGTGGCAGTATGGTTGTACATTGAAGTGAGTGACAGATGAATGTGGCAGTATTGGTGTACACTGAAGTTAGTGACAGATGAATGTGGCAGTATGGTTGTACATTGAAGTAAGTGACAAATGAATGGCAGTATCATTGTTCATATAATTGAGTGAGAGATGAATGTGGCAGTATTGTTGTATATTTAAGTGAGTGACAGATGAATGTGACAGTATTGTTTGTACATTGAAGTGAGTGACAGATGAATGTGGCAGTATTGTTGTACACTGAAGTTAGTGACAGATGAATGTGGCAGTATGGTTGCACATTGAAGTGAGTGACACATGAATTTGGCAGTATTGTACATTGAAGTGAGTGACACATGAATGTGGCAGTATCAATGTACATTAAAGTTAGTGACACATGAATGTGGCAGTATGGTTGTACATTGAAGTGAGTGACAGATGAATGTGGCAGTATGGTTGTATATTGAAGTGAGTGACAGATGAATGTGGCAGTATTGTACATTGAAGTTAGTGACAGATGAATGTGGCAGTATGGTTGTACATTGAAGTGAGTGACAGATGAATGTGGCAGTATTGTTATACTTGCAATAAGACAAAAACAGTAGAATTTTCAACACAGAACAAAACGGAGCAAAATGTGAACACATCCTTTCACATGTTGAAGGCAAGACGTATGCTTTGACTGATTCCTTGTGCATATTGTGATTCAGTTCCCAGTGGCTGCTGATTTGACATGTCGTTTTCATTCCCACCATACATGATACATGATATGCAGTGTCAGGGCCATTGTGTTGCAGCTCTGCTGGGCACTTTAGGCCCTAACAGAACATCTACTTCAACAACATTATGTGTTGCACACTCTGTTTATAACATTGTCAAATCTCCATGGCAATCATCATATTATTGTTGTAAACAATACCTGTAGAAAAGTATTAGCCTAAGTCTGCATGACTTGATTAGATCCTGTGATGCATTAAGACAACAAATGAACTGAAAGAACTGTACAACTGGTCTTAAATAATCATATTTATTATTTCAATCTTATTAAACTGAAGATTTTTAGAGTATGTTGCTTGCTTTAAGTGATGATGATGTTCTCTTTTGTAATTTCAGGTTCCATGTTTTAAAGAGAGTGGATGTGGATGTGTACTGTAGCAGTGCACACACATGTGTTTGTACGTGTGTGTGTGTATGTGTGTGCATGTGACCCTCTGTGTGTGTGCATGTGTGGGCAGGTGGGTGGGAGGGTGTGTGTGAAAGAGTGTGCTTGCATGAAGATATTTTACTGGTGGGATTGATTTACTATTGATTCTTACACAGGCAGTTTATGCCTTGTGTGTGTGTGTGTGTGTGTGTGTGTGTGTGTGTGTGTGTGTGTGTTGTCCTGGTATATGGTTGCTGTGCTGTCAAAAATGAATTTTCCATCTTTTGGACAAATAAAATTGTTATCCTGTATAAAGACAAGAGAAGTAAGAATGACACTAAATGAACTGTATAAAGACAAGGGAAGTAAGAATGAACTGTATAAAGACAAGGGAAGTAAGAATGACACTAGATAAACTGTATAAAGGACGTAAGAATGACACTAAATGAACTGTATAAAGACAAGGGAAGTAAGAATGACACTAAATGCCAACAATGGCTCCAGTATAAAAACACATGGCCACGTGTGTCAGTCATGGTGAGTGAATATTATGAAATTCAGTTTTCATGGGAAAGGTGTGTGTGGGGTGAGACGAATATCATTAGGACATACTGTTAATGAAACAAGAGAAGACGAATATCGTTAGGACATACTGTGGATGAAGCAAAAGAAGTGACAGTTAAAGGGTTGGAGAGTATGGCAATGTCCACAGTAAGGTAAGATTATTTCCTTTTCTTTCATATCCGTTTATTTTTTTTTTTTTTTCTCTGAAAATAAAAACCGGCATGAATTTAGTGTGTGTGCAGTACACCAACAACCTTTCAATCTCTCCCTTCATTTTCTTTTCACAAGACGCTGATTCAGTCATAAAAGAACACACATGGTACTACAAGACTGGTACTTTTCGTCCAACATTGACATGCGGCTGGATATATCACCACAATGAAGGCTCAATAGTACAATGAAGGCTCAATAGTCCCTTTTCTCTTTTCACAGATTGCTGCCGAATACACAAGGAAGTCTCAATAATCCCTTTTCTCTTTTCACAGCTTGCCGCCGAACACACAAGGAAGGCTCAATAGTCCCCTTTTCTCTTTTCACAGCTTGCCGCCGAACGCACAAGGAAGGCTCAATAGTCCCCTTTTCTCTTTTCACAGCTTGCCGCCGAACGCACAAGGAAGGCTCAGTAGTCCCTTTTCTCTTTTCACAGCTTGCCGCCGAACACACAAGGAAGGCTCAATAATCCCTTTTCTCTTTTCACAGATTTTCCACACAAAAAAACACTGGTCACATGATTTTATTGCACCAAACTCGGATATATAATTTGGCATGCCCTGTGCGCGTGATGCTTCACATCGGGATTTTCTTTTCTTTCTTTCTGCGTACGCAGGCTGATACCCCTGTGGACACTCCCTGTCTAGACAGCCAGGTATTAATCCCATCTGCTCAACAAAGGGAGTGGAGTTTTGTGTGTATGACCGTTTTTCATCCCGCCATTAAGGCAGCCATACTCCATCTTTGGGGAAACATCTGGAGTGACCGACAATCGTAATCAATACTGACGGTGTCCATCAGCCATTCATTGGGGGCAATGTGTTACATCATAGGCCCTTTGTGTGAAAAATATGACAAATCCTTGGAATAATGTGATTCTTTCTTTTTAAACAGCTTGAAGATCAGCCGACGATTCCATAAATGGGGTTTTATATAACACGCTAAAAAAACCAATCGTGTTTCTGAATTGTCGACGGTGAATCACTGAAACGTCTAATTTGGCACCATCCTGAGGGTGTCAAGATGGCTCGAGGGTTGAATACAACCGAGCAAAATATCTCTTTGTAGATCGATCTATGTGTGCTCTTACATCACCAAACACAAACAAAATGTACTATCACTTAGAGGAAAAATTACTATTCTGCAGAATGAAAGAGACAATAAACTTACGAAAGTGTTGTAATTTGTTTGTCTCTTTTATTTGGCAGAAAAATAATTTTTCCTTCAAGTTTCACGATCATGCCGACAGCTCGAAATATCTTGGCGTCGACATAAGAAGTTACCTCAACTGGAAAGATCATGTAACAAGAGTCACCAACAAGGCCCACAGCATGGTAGGCTTCCTGAAAAGAAATCTGAAGACGTCCAACAAAACCGCCCAAACCAGTGCTTACCTAACCCTTGTATGCCCACACCTGGAGTATTGCTCATCAGTTTGGAGCCCGTACAAAGTAGGCCAAAAGAAAAATGATTGAAATGATGCAAAGAAGAGCAGCACATTACGTATGCAATTACTATGGTTGGACCAGCAGTGTAACATCCATGCTGCAAGAACTAGGATGGGAATCTCTTGAACCATGGCGAAACAGACAGAGGTTCACCTTCATGTACAAGATCGTTCATGGCACTGTGGACATACCTCCAGACAAATTCCTCAAGAAGGGAACCACAAAAACAAGATCACACCACCGACACAAATTTGCTCACCTCAGCACCTCCTCTGACCTATACAAGTTCAGTTTCTTCCCGTCAACCATTCCCGCCTGGAACTCCCTGCCTGCAGCAGCAGCAGAAGCTCCCTCCTTGGTATCATTCACGAGGGGACAAAATCCCAGCTTAGACCCCTCCCCAACTAGCCTTCGGTAAATAAAGGATAGGGTTGGGCCGGTCCAAGTCTTGACCTGGGGCTCGCTATGATTACCGGATAAGCCTCTCCAGATACCAGGTTAGGCTAGCTGGGTCCCTTTTTTTCCCTGCCGCAACACGCTGCCCCGGAGCTGAACTCAGGGGTATGCGGTTGGGGTGCTGAGGCTGCTTTAGATCCTCTGCAATCTGTTGCCTCAAATAGATGTTTTTTCTTTCATCTTACGCCTATGCGCACACAGGTCAATAACAGTCAGTAATGACGGCTGACCTTCCAAATTGAAGAAGAATAAAGGTTTCAATTTCTACCGGCAGTCGCCTCATTTTGAAACTAACTTATTATCGGCTGTCTGGTTTTTGTCGCTCTCTAACGCTAGGCCTTACAACCATCATCTCCCTATTCTCAGAGTCAAGATGGCAAGACTCGCTTCAATGTCATATAATAAAAGACGTTACGGATCAGGATTTGGGCGTTGTTGTATAAAGACAACTTAGCCATATTTAGGTTTTTTTTACGCCCCTCCTTTGTGTGTGTGTGTGTGTGTGTGTGTGTGTGTGTGTGTGTGTTGATCCGGTCGTAGGCTAGCTCAGTCTTCTTTATCATTTTAGTTATTAATTCATGTTTATCAATGAGGTTCTTGGATATATTTATACTAGGTGCACGTTTGATGTTAGTTAT